>LQNS02276770.1:13679429-13698891 GCA_001587735.2 Parhyale hawaiensis
CACAAGAGGATATCGGGAAGCAAGACTAGAACGAGAAGACATCGAGCGAAGAATGCTGGCATTCAAGATCGAGCAACGTTTCGCTCGAGTGAATCTCCGATAATTTCAACAGGATTTATTTCTCCTATCGTTGGGAGCGACAGAGTGCAGCCTCGTCGGGGTGTGCTGCTGCCGGTGCGGCCTGTAGCACTTGCAGCAGCTTGCAAACAACGTCTTTTGTGCTAGTGATCGAGTCATCAAAGTTTCTTCGCAGAATGTAGCTAAGTGCAAGCATGTGTCGCGTGTATAATAATGTGGACATTTCTTACGTAACACTTGTAAGCACTTGAAACTTTGGGTGTCATTTGAAGCAGGCGAAAAAAAAAACAAGTGGAACGTTGGCAGTCGAATGAAAACAAGCCCGCCGTTTGTAAATACGTGAAAGCAATTGTGCAGTTTATAACCCAATGAAAACAGCAAGCATGTCGTTTGTAACAAAGTGAAAACAATATGAACGTTGTTTGCAATTAGGCGAAAACACCATGGTTGCATGTCCTTCTTAACCTAGTGGTAACGACAAGGGTGTCGTTTGTAATCTGGTGAAAACAAATGTGTTGTAGTATATTGAAGAGCGTGAAAACAAGCATCGATTGCAAGCAGGTGAAAACAAATCTATCGCTTGTAAGCACCGGAAAACAACGTATGCTTCGTTTGCAAGCAACGAAGTGAAATCAGCATGTGTGTCGTTTGTAGCTAATTACAAACCATCAGCCTCTGTTTCATTCGTAGCTAAGTGGAAACGATTTCCCTCTCATTTTTCACTGAGCAAAAACAACTTGTTCCTTACGTAGTCAGCTAAAAACAGCCTACATTGTTTGTAATGATGCGAAAACAGCCTCTGATGTTTGTAAGTATGCGACAACAACCTCTGCTTCGTTCGTAACTATGTGAAAACAACTCTTGAGTCGTTCCCAGCGATGCGAATGTAACCCGATCATTCCAATTCTACGGTAAAGCAACGTTTGATTCCCATTCTAAGGGAAAACAATCTGTTTTATTTCCATTCTAGGGGAAAACAATCTGTTTTACTCCATTCTAAGGGAAAACAATTGTTTTACTCCATTCTAAGGGAAAACAATCTGTTTTACTCTTTTCTAAGGGAAACAATCTGTTTAGTCCATTCTAAGGGAGAATAACCGCTGTTTCGTTCGCATTTTTGGGAAAACAAACTTTGTACCGTTGGCAAACAACTGAAATCAGCATTTTCTTCGTTAGTAACAATGCCGATACAGCCTCAATTGGGTTTGGAGTGATGCACAGAAAGACGACCTTCACATGCTGCAGAAGGTGTCGCTACGGTGGCTTTAGAGTCTGGCACGTCAGCCGCAGGTTACAAACCTGTCTAAGATGTAAGATCACCGCGACATGTGCTGTGTGTAACCGAGAAATGAGATACCGTACATTCTCCTGTGTACCATATATCACTCCAATTTGTAATGTCTATGAGTACTTAATGAAGATTATTATTATTATCATAAACTGATTCTGCTTATTGTCATCCGAGGCAAAATAGTTCGGCATTTGTTGTCTCAAATACAGCGCTTGACGTAAGCACTCTACATGAAACTGTAGCACTTTACAGCTCTGCCGTAGCTACCTACGTTAATATTGTTATTATTTCTAAAACACCCGTCTGTCTGAGACGAAAACATTCACATCACCATGCACCTCTTCATGACTGATGCTCCTGGTCGATACTCTGCTACTGCTCAAATCAAACAATTAACAATAATTATTATAATTATCATCATTATGCTAAATTTAGCATCGCCAAGCTATGAAATTCGGTGGGGTCACAGTATGCCAGATCTACGGACAACGCATTGGTAGTTAGTACCTACATACTAGGTACTAGTGGCAGGAATAAAAGTGTAAAGTCTCTGTAAGAGACGAAAGAAGAAACAAGGAGAATACAGACGAAAGAAACACTCGTGAGGAGGTGCCATGGCTTGGGTCGCTCACCACCATTCAGGGCGGCCCACCTCGCGGAGCAAAAGGGGACGTATCGAGAGCTTACCGGTACATAACCCTACAAACTAAGCTTTTCAGCAATAACTGCCGCAAGTTGCAACATTCCCCGCGGAGAATGCACTTGGGATAGCCTTTGGGTGAGGCCCATATAAACAGCATTCTGTCAAGGATAGGTCCCACCAGCATATACCTACCCCCAAAGGGCCCAATTTTCAAGAAACAACACGACAAAACTCGGAGCAAAAAAAGACAACGGTCTCGCAGGCTACACAACACGAGTCCATCACCAGTAAATTTTGTATGCATTTCAGGTTCGAAATTTCAACCTAGGAAACAAAGTTCACAACCCCTGATGACCAGGAAATTTGAAAAGAAAATTGATAGTTAATATCAAACGTACTTGACTGAGGAGAGACTCGAACTAAATGAACACACATTGGCCATTATAACAGTGTTTTGACTTTGAATATAGTTGTGGCTCCCTATTCCGAACTTCAGGGGGCGAGAGAGGGAGGAGGGTGTCGAGGGTGGGGGACGTACATGTAACATGAGAAGCTGGACTTCGCTCAGAGAAATGCCGCAAGCGACGGTTCCTGTACGCAAAAGGTTGCAGACCTTCTCCTCCTAATGAGTTTCTATAAATGTGGCAACTCACTACAGTGCCCACAACCGGAGGGTATCCAAACATGCGTATTTTCTACACCTACTGTCGCACTGATTGACCAACGTATACCCTAGTCATGCATTTTATTTCTACAAAAATTTCTTAAAACATCACCAACTTTCATTGGCATTATAGTAAAATGATCAATTCAATAAATTCCACATTACTAATGAACCCAGGACCCTACAATACACCACTATTCGGTAGCACAGGCTTTGGATCTGAACTATCAGTATTACTTTGGTTTTAGCTCTAGGGTTGTAGTCTCACAGTGCTCAATGTTCACGCGATCGCGAGAGATGGAGAAGAAAGAGACACAGGCACAGTATGTAAAAAGACAAGAAATTCGTGTTCGGGCAAAGCAAACCGGAAGAGAAAAGAAAGGTAAGGAAAGAGCATCAGCGAGAGCAAAAGATCGAAGTAAGTACGGTAATGAGCTGACTAGTAGAATATCGGACCTGAATATTTATTACTAGGCTAGTTTCTACACACTTCCCTAGCTAGAGAAAAGGCATTTCAAGAGAGGAAGAGGTAGGGACGAGTGGTACAGCGGAAAAAATGTGGACCCATGCACGAGTGTGCTCTCAGTTTGTATCATTGTTCAAGGGAACAGCAAGCTGAGAGATAAGAAGAAGAAGGGCAGAATAGAAAATCATCAGTAGGGAATAAAAAGGTAGGGAACAAAGTGTGCAAGAAAGAAGCCCCGAAGGCTGACCCAACTAACAAAGGCTAGCATCTTCTCTGGGCCACTGATAGAAAGTGTTTAATGGTCGCTCTTTGATTTTGTACTGGTGCTTAATTTTTTGATAGCATTGTAAGCTTCGACAGAATGCATCCTACCACATTTATGCTACCTTAAAGTAATAGCGAATTCCAAGAACAGGTAATCGATAATATACAAGATATCTTTAGGAACGTTAGAGATAATACGAGATAATGAGCTAATAAACGAAACAATAGCACAAGATATCTGGGAGTTCAGGGAAATGATCCAAGTAGGGCTCAGCGGTTGAGGCGAGTAGAACGGTTCCATCTCATTAGCATTAACTTGTCAAGAACTTTGATTCTGGGCGTTGACTTCAATACCTAGACCAAGTTTCAAGCGCGAAGCCCACACATATAACATTGAATTGTTTGAACTCAATCTTGCAGGCAGGATTGAGTGATTTTCTGGGATTAGTGTAATGCTCACGTAAGTTGCTCTAATGTAGAAAAGAGGTACTGTAGGTCATGGACGCGTTCGTACTTTTATGTACCACATGGCACTTGACTGCTTGCCAGTTTTCCTCGTCTATTTTATAGGCTTTGAACTTCTGCTGCACCTAACGTTACCTACACCATCGGCTATCACACTGATGCCCGTGGTCCGTTAGCTAAGGACAGAAGTCCCGAACTTTTTTTTTCGCAGTGGACCGTTCAACGTTTGACAATTTTGCCGAAACTCGGAGTGGGTTATAGAAAGTTTATATTGTAATCTGGAAACTACCAAATTTGGAAACTCAGATATTAAATAAAACGAAAATAATGAAATATTCTTGTACTGCCCGGCACCAATTGATCCACGGACCAGGACCGGTCCGCACTGGCATTGAGTGACAGCGAAGGTGTCAAAATATCCCAAAAAATTTTCTGCTTCTGGGATTAAGGTGGGCATTTTTGAATATATGTTTGATAAAATGGTGTATTATAGCAGCATATACGTTGATTGTCGTTAATTTATTGGGGTGTAAAAGCCGTCTAAAATATTTTAAACAGACAGAAAAAAACTAAAGTCTACAGATCACTGTTCTACACTAACGTTGCAATATAGGTCTTCTTCTCTCCGCGATGTAAGTATAAGGAACGGCAGAACTATTGAAATTAACCTTACAATTTAAAAGTAAAGAATGGATTTAAGAGGAAATATAACTGCGATAGCTTGAGGCAAACACCGTATTGGGAGGACAAACACAGAGCTACGTCGGAATCGCAACGCTGTGTCCCGTGATCATTCGATAGTATCACAATAGCAACAGAACGACCGCAGATTCTCTTGGGCTTTCAAAAGCCATGCAGTAGAGTCGAACCTTGGTAGAATTTTTTATCGTCTTTCCCATTAACAAGAAACAGGCAACTCGCAGCAGACGCCGTTCAGGCTGGATCAGCAGGACCAGCGCCGACCGGCCATCATCTTCCAAAACACAACCTAAACGAAGCAACCAGGTGTTAACCCAACACCCTGGTTCTCCAAAAGCCCACGTAGTGAGACATCATGAACTGAAAATGGTTCAGATGGGGTTTTGGTGTTATTTCAGAGCGCCTTGAGAAGGTTTAGACGCGAGGTTGGAGACTCGCATCGCATTCTTTGGCTCAGGAGAAGACTTGTCTTTTTCCGAAGAGGTCAACCGCTTGTCGCTGGAGCCTCTACAGCGCCGCTCTTCTGGGCTCCCTTGCTGGCATGCGCTTCCAAGCTTTTGCGCAACGCCGGGTTCTAATAATTGCGCAGAAACCGCCAATTTTATCCCCTTCTCTTAAAATCTGCATTAATGTTGCTGCTTTCCACAGGAATTTATCGATTTACGTCGTCTCTTCAGGGGTCAGTACGAAAAACTTCTCCTATTCGAAGCGATTTACATTACTTACTTCACAAAGTGACGCACGGTAGGTAAGCTGAGGAATGCATAACAACATCCAAGTGAATTTCCAGCACTTGAAACATCAGCCATGCAGCATGTGAACGATGGACAACAATATACGTTTGGACAGACGACTACAACTGCAGGAGATTGCTGAAATTGGGCACTACTTCAGGCTGCCTCGTGACCCAATCTCGACCAAACTTTCCTACTTTTCTCCGAAGGTGTCTTTACCATAGCAATACAACAGGACAACATCTCGTAAGGAAATGCTCACAACCTGGTTAATTAGGATTGGCACTGTAACGATTATCCAGCTTTTATATTCAGTCCTAAGTCGTCGAAGCAAAATTTGATTTGCCCTACCATTGTTTGACAAGACAAACAATCAGAGATACAGGAATATTTTATGCTTCTAATGGCATACTAGTAAAAAATTAGGTTTTTGTGTCCATTTTATTAGAGCGAAGCAATCGCGATGCCGTATAGGCGGCAGTACGGGACACGACTAGCTTGTGTGCCCACGCCGCGCGAGCGATGTCTGTTCGAGGGTCAGCTCCTCTCTTACTTGTCGCGATTTGTGCTATGTCACGAGCTGTGGTGTTCCGTGAGAACTCTAGATAACAAAAAATGTATTTTTTTACTTTCATGTAAGTTTTGTGCGCTTCGGATTCAGAACATGATCCCTTCTCAGGTCGTACCAATCGTTTTCGCGTGTCAACGAGAAAACCATTGCATAGGGCAATAACATTGGAACGGCAAGCCGTTAACTGCAGTGCTTGATGGCCCATCGCTGGAGCAGTCACTATATTAAATATACGAGTTTAAGCCTACCTAAAGCAGCACATATGGGCTGCAACAAGGGAAGAAAAAGAAGAGAGACACATAGCTCGCCAAATGAAACGTGGAACCCATGGAAGTGGGCGTTCCAAAGCAGGACCAACGCGCATGGGAACAGCAAGTGGGGAAGAAGAGGAACAACAGAAGGAAGCATCATCATCAGGAGTATGAAAATGGTAAGGAGTAAAAGTGAGACGAAGGGCAGTTGTCCGCACGTCCAGCTACTGCAACCGATTGGATCCCCCTGCATGAAGGCGCTGCTCCCCATAACATAGGATGGCCGAACATAGCGCTACGGCTTATGACATGCCTTGTAAGTTCCTCGAATGAGATATTCTAGTGACGTCAATGCCGACATCACAATGCATTTCAATGATTTTTTTTAGCAAACAATTGATATTACCGAAGGTCGACAGCAGTGTCGTTTGCAGGTGCCAATCTTGACCGGTTTTTAGATAGTTCGCACCAAAAGGAAAACTTGTGAAATTTTTGCAAGGCAGTAGATAAAATTCTCTACCAAAATGTTCAAGAGATATTTGCTCGAGATAACAGCAGGAGACATAGATGTTTTATGACGATGATGACATATGTAGAAATGCAATTTTCTGACTGTTTATAATAAGGATGCTGCTTAGTACTACTGTTTCATTGATGGTAAGGAAAGGATTTTTTTTTCTACTGAGAGCAACGAAATAAGTAGGTACTAATGATAGCAAAAAGAGTTACCACTGACAGCCAAGAAGCAGTTTCTACCAAGAAAAATAGAAACCTAAACTTTTTTCGACATAACAAAATAATTTCTGATAGAAAAAGAATTTTTTAGTGATGTTAAGAAGGGCTTTGGGAGAACCATCCTCTAGGATCGCATGGTCGAGGAAGGCCATCATCCATTGTACTGAAGCACCATGAAGCAAAAAATCCCAAGGATTACGTAGGATTAGCAAGAAGGCTGAGCTCCAATCACGGCAGAAACTAGAAAGAGAGACCCCACTGCACGGCGGCTACGACATCGAGTAGGTGTGAATTTCACGCACAGCGAACAATAGGAATATAAACAGCATGTGTTCTATGGGTGACAATAGGCCTACACTATAAAAGATACCTCAAATTCCTGGCAGATAACCATTTGTATTAATGTTTCCAGTATTTGTAGCATTATGGTTTTCTCTTAGTTTAAATCTCCTTTTAACTTTACTACCTAGTTTGTGCGCATGTTCCAGTTCTAATTATGAACACCCTAACCAGTACAGTGTTTTTAAAACGAAGAACAAAAGGTCAGTTAGCACGTTCTTTATATAGCTATTATGTTTTGTCTAAATTAGTTTAAGCTTCCCAAAACCCGTACAGATCAACTGTTCTAGGAGGGGAAAAGGAAGAGAATTACAGTATACCAAAAGAACCGTGGAACCCATGCCCGAAAGTGTTTAAACACAGGATCAGCGCACATAGAAACAGAGCGTCATTAGTAAGAGTATAACAATGGAAGAAAGCCAAGTGAGCGCAGAGGAAATACGTCTGGAAGGCTTATCAAATGCTAAGGTAACCTATAAACTCCCTAGGGGACGCTATCCTCCTAATATCAAAAGGGCAAACTAACTAACCTAACCCTATAGGTATGGTTTAAAAAGGCACAAAGACATTCTAGATACCTTGCATTGAGCCTCACATGACAGGAAAAATTATTTACCAATAGCAGTTCTAACCAAGCCTGCTTTTGAACTAAAGAAAATACGTTTGAAATCGTGAGTACATTTCTCGGCAAATATTTCCAATAGAATAAAAGTTAAATTATGAGAAATCTGTCATCAATGTAGTATTTATGTATGGTAATTGATCCAGGTGCCGAGCCAATGGTATGATGTTACCCTGGTTTTTCTGCTCTGCAGTTTCCGCCTAGAAACTTGGAATTGGAAATTCAGCCAACATTTGGTGGTGAAGATCAAACAAGAAAGCTCGTATTATAAGTAGCACACCGGGAAACTTCTCCCATTAATGTGCTTGTAAGTTGCTAGGGACTCGAACGTGAACAAATTCACGCAATAACTGATATGTTTGCTCTCTTCTTTGACTAGCGGTTGCTCAAATTTCGGCCTCTGAAGCGAAATATGCACTCTCGGAGAAAGACAGTGAGCTAGAAGAAATAGTTGTCTACTGCCCGTGAAATACTTGGAAGAGAAAGCTACACCGTCAAACTTAATAAGAAAGAAATAACTGTCTACTGCCCGTGAAATATCACCTCGTGAAAGCCCCTAACCCATACTCACCATTGACTAAATGCGCCGATACCCGAAAATTTCTAATTGAAAAAAAAGAAAACAGGCCTTGCCCCCCTAACCTACCCGACATAGAACCCGAATTTTTACTAATTTACCCGAAATTATGTTTGGGTATACCCGAAAATTGGGCCTAAAGTGCGAAAAACGGACAAAACTGGGCCGCACGTCGATTTTAGGCGAGGGTGATCTCACCGTCGATTATCTGCCGATTTATACGTCGTGACCTGAAAGAAAAAAGTAATAAAATCGGACTCGAGAAGCTGCATACATATTGTTCTGATTTCAAAAAGTGTTTCACGCAAGAAGTGCATCCACAGATGAAGAGATATGGATCCAATTTTCACCATCTTCTGTAACCTTGTCATCGATTTTTACGAAAACGTAACTGAATTATAAAATCTGCAACCTGGCTCATTTTCGCCTGTCTGCTTCTTTCAAAGCTGACGCGAAATAATTAAATACATCAAGCGTTTTATTATATGAGAATTAGGTACCTAACAACTCAGCCAGAAACAAATTTGACCACCAGGGCTAAAAAATCTAGTTACGTGACTAACTTATTGTATCCTCGTATTCAATGGGGTTGGGTTGAAGCATTTGGGTTTAGAGATTTTTGAGTGCATAGGTAGATATAGAGTTCCAGTGTGGTTATAATGATAATACAGGGCATAAATTTGGTAGCTACGGGTCTCACAGTCTTGTCATCTCTTGCCTGTGGTGTTGCTGGTCTATCTAATCTTTCTCCGCATACTGTTCATAGGTATCTGTTTCGTTGCGTTACCTACTTAATTGCTACAGGTCTTCAGGGATCATAGGATGGACCTTTCACGGAGATTTAGGGTCCAACTACAATCAATGATGTAAGGCTGCGATGCAGAGAGGGTATTGGGGATCACTTTTAGCATTGCTTGTCATTGCCGTTCATGCTTACTTCTAATTTTCTGTAGGCTATATTAGACCAACCCTCAGTACGTTTACAGGTGCAGGGCGATTTTCTGAAAATGATGCATTCATTTTTCCTGTTCTTATGAGGTTCAATTGTTCGCTGGACTCCATGGCAACATGTGAGGAATACATGAGCTGTCCTTTCCTAGGGCGAGAGGCAGGTCCGTGGCTGTCTCCATTGGCAGGATATTAGTCATGCAGCAGCTGAGTCCTAATTATGCTCCCTCTCGCACCGCCGTGTCCCGGCTAGAGTTGGGACTGAATGGCTGGTGATATATACACTGCCGTGTCCCGGTTACAGTTGGGACTGTATGGCTGGTGATATATACACTGCCGTGTCCCGGTTACAGCTGGGACTGAATGGCTGGTGATATATACACCGCCGTGTCCCGGTTACAGCTGGGACTGTATGGCTGGTGATATATACACTGCCGTGTCCCGGCTACAGCTGGGACTGTATGGCTGGTGATATATACACTGCCGTGTCCCGGCTACAGCTGGGACTGTATGACTTGGGAATAATACACTGCATGTCCTTACAGTCGATTGGGACTGGACGGCTATGGAAACACTATCCGCACTGGTATACTTGAAATCAAATTTCAGCTACAACCGCAGCGCAATAGAATGATGAATTTTTACGGGTTTAGCGAGGCGGAAGAAACCAAAGAAAAGAACTACAGAACTTAAACTCAATCTCATAGTTTCAACCATCGGCTTCACGTGAGTTTATTGGTAAAGTTGATGACGTTAAGTCTTATAGAATATATTCATGTAACTGTGGGACAGGGCAGTCCAGAAAAATGCCTCCATTATATACAGGAAATATTTAGATACATACATATACATAATACTTCATATTGAATATAAAATACATAAATTGCGTACCTTGTTCCCTAGTATACTTTCATGTGCCTAAGTTCAACTTCTGGCAACATGGTGGCAGTCCGGTAGAACATTAAAAAATAAGTACTACAGTAGGTGTCGCGTAATTAGCGGAGGAAGGGAATAATGACTTATTCATGAGAAGAGGAACAAGGGTACAAGCCCCACAGTTGTATTTACGGCAGTTATTTAGGCAGCCCACGTGTTGCCCACGACATAGATCTCCATCACACTATACAATGGGACGTCCTGATGCTCCTCCAGCTCTACGTGCTCAGGGACCCAATCGACGGAGTGTATTACGTATTCCACAAAACTTGCTAATGGTAACCCAGCTCATGGTTTAACCATGTCCTTACGTGGAATATGGAGGCAAATTAAATCTTTACTTAATTAGCCCTAACCACCGTTCATATAACTCGCCTTTCTTTATTATGTTACAGGTGAGGCTTATGTTGTACTGTATCCTATAGTTACAATATCTTAAACTTTGCACTGATATTATCTACTGGAGTACTGTTGAACAAATGGCGCGTAATACTGAGTTGCATTATAACCATATTTAGGAGAAATCCTTCCATTTCTACTGCGCATATATGAGGTAATATTTAATTTTCACAAGTAGTGATATACTTAGTGCAATAAAAATAGATGATCGTGGTAACTTAGATTAAGATCGCAAATAAAAAAGAAAAAATGAAATGACAAAGAACAACTTTGTTCTAACGAACAGCGAAGTGACATGCTGCTATGCTACGGAGGGTGTGATTCAGTTACATCTACGTACATAGGCTAGGTAGGTAGCCTATATAGCCAAGCTACATAGGTCTACTTAGGTAGATGTGCCTATGCTTTAAGTCTACCTAAACGAAGAGTGTGCCCAGGTTGGGTCTAAGTTAGTTTTATTAATTGCGTAAGGCTCACTTCGACTCGGAGCTAGGTTTGGCTAGCCTCCTACAGTGAGGCGGTCTGCTCTCGCGCAAAGATGATACGTCGCCAAACCGTCCCACAGCCCCGGCCGGACCGTCCCACCATCTCCTCCCCAAAAAATACAAATTAGCGTGGCAGGCGCGTGACAGGGGGCCTCGAGTCCGACATTGGCAAGAATAACGTCCATAATGAGACAGGCACGATAAGCGTAGCACTACAGAGAGGCTGAATAATTCATGGGTGAACCGTAGGGATAACACAGGCATCCATGGGAAATGACGGGAGTATGTGCCAACAGGCTTAACGCCGCACACTAACTTAACTAGACTGTGCTACTTCGCCTAAAGGACTTTTCCCGATAGGCTACACAATAGCGCGGAGATCTCTTGAAGCAAATTAAAATGAAGATTTCAGTACATGATTTGATCTTGCCTGCGGAATACCACTAGGTACTATGTTAGAGTAGCCAGATGGACTCACACTATGTAGAAGAGAAGACTTAACATACTAAGTCGGAAGCTGGACTCCCTGTCTGAGATATCACTGAGATGCGCTCGTACATTTTGTAAGCTGTGCGTGTTAGGTTGCACGCGGCTGGATTGTATTACGACACCCAGGTATGGTAATTCCGCCTAAAGGTAATCAGAAGTGGGCAAAGTGATTACCGCATCAGATCATTACCTTCGCCTGACCATCAGGGGCGGAGGTACACCTCGTTCTCTTCGCTCATTAACGACTTTCCTCAGTTTTTGTCCTCCAGGAAAACAATGGACACCTGAAATTCCATCAATGCGATCAGTCATTTAGCCCTGGTCGAAGTTCGCGGTAAAGGGAAATACCAACCATATGAACTATTATCACGATATTTGAGTTTGAACTTGGAATATCCATTACATTGTGGACTAATAGCTAGCCATTATATTCTGGTTCAGTAATGATTTGGCTGCGTGAGTTTTTGTACTCTGGGAGACAATGGATCTTTAAAATTCCATAGACGTGGCTAGTCATTTAGGCTTGGTTGATGTTCAGGATACACTGAAACATGGATGAACCAGTGGAATTATCATCGCTACTTTACATCACAATCGCACTGGGGAGGTTGTCTATCTATAGTACCTAACAGTGATACTACGGAAGGAAAAGATGGAACATGTAATTTTTTGGTAAAAATGGAAACTCGTGCACGGAGCTTCCACCGCGCACGGGAACAGTACAAATGAGGGAGAGCATTAGAAAGACCGTCAACGAGAACAGAAAACAGGAGAGAAACACTTATTGATGAAAATATGACCAAGGTGATACCTCACAGTTTTAATACAGTAGTTATTGCATACTAAGCAGTGCCCGAGTGAGTAAATTTTGAATTATTAATAAATTTTCATAATAGTAATGGAAACAATGGACTCAATTTTCAAATTCACTAAAATTAGTCAGTCAATTTAGCATGTCTATTGCTCGCGGTCGAGGCATACACCGACAATAATGGAAAAATCCTTATTACCAAAACTTTCCATTTTCCTGGTCTTCATCTTCATCAAAACGAGATTATTACACATTGTTGCTTCATTTACTATAACAGATTGTAAGGTTAATAATGCTCCTAGTATCGAAGGATCGGCAAGTTGAGGGTCTGCTTAACGTAACCTTTAACCGAGCTCGTGACAATACGTGGCTCTTACACTCATGAGCGCTTCACAGCTGCTCAGACTAGAAGGCTTCAGTAACTTTAATTTCTACGAGTGCTTCCGATGTGTTGAATTGATTAGAAATTCTTCATGTTTGTACTAACGAAAAATTTATATTTATGAGATTATCAATTATCGTAATGCATCACTTGTACTGACATGTGTACCATTTTTATTGCATATCTTGCAATGGTAGCTTTGCCTATACGAATGTCAATGAGTGGGAATACTGGATATAGAGCTATTCATTGAAAAACTTCCTAAGTAGTCTCTTAGCGTGGAAAACCTCCGTATTATTTAGCACGCCATTATCGCAGGAAGTGAGTGACCATAATTTTCTTGGCAATAGTAAAATGAACGCACACCGCCAAAATATCAAGTATATATGTAGCTACGTTCATTTCAAATCCAATAGAGTCGTACGCTTAATATAGGAACAATTTTAAGCTAAAAAAAACTTCAGTTCTCGTATCAATAATGTATTTCCCCGTAGTACGTAATAATTCTAACTTTAAAAAGAACATTGAATATAATAATATTGACAAACGTTATCGCATCTTCAATGAGTGAAACATGACATCGCTTGCTATGGAGGAGCTGGTCACTGATTTCCCTAAAGGTTCACATAAAAGGCGGAAATGCCAGCTTTAAAAAATACTAAATACTTAACGTACCAGTCTGCGCTGGTCACTATAGGGAAAGCTCATTTACTGAAGTTCTACATTTCCTAAATGATTACGAAAGGATCGCTTACTGGACCTATCAAGCCCACCCACATGCACACACGAAATTGCTACTGCTGAGATATCGAATATCCAAATACAAATTACGGTAATGAATGGCACCTAAACATCAAATGAGTCGTGGCAGAGGACACTGCTAACTGCTAATGACCGTCACGCCAACTACCGTCATCTTTTTAACGTCAACTAGCATCTACTGCCGTCAACTAAAGCAATAAAAAGATAGAACTTTAATAGATTCTGAGCCATTTTAGAAGTATGATCTTAGAAAAAACACAACATGAGAGAACTGTAGAATCTTAGAAAATACGAAGAAAATACACATCTGCTGCATTGTAAAATTTCGAAAACTTTTCTTTTTTGTATCGATGCGAAGTCTTCTTACGATTGAGATTTTCTACAAAGCCTAATTTAATGTCATAGCTGATTAAAGATTGTTTATAATATCTGATTATAACAGTATTCCATCGTCCTTGATATCTGCTTTCCACTATTGCGGTATCCTATTGAAGTTAATCCTTCACCATACGCCTCATCGACGTACGGTAACGTTTGATCTTCGTCTCAGAGAAGATAGCGAAAACACTTCGTATCTGAAGAAAAAAAAGCATTCAAAAGTTTTACAGTGCAGCAGAAGTGTATTACTATTTTTTGTCTCGTACTCTAAGTTTATACATATTGTTTCTAAGATAGTAAATGGCTCTCAGAATCTATTAGAGCTGTATCTTTTCATTACTGTAGTTGACGGCCGTAGATGGTAATTGACGGGAATTAGTAGAAGCGGTGGCAGAAACTCGCAGGCCGAAACAGCAAATCTGCCACGAAAGACACGGAGGCAAGGGCCCGTAAACGATAGGTCGGCTCAGTCCCGAACAGACGCGGCCGGCGAACACACACGCAACTGTTGCGTAGACTTCCTTATTTTCGCTTTGTTACGTGGTGCTGATGAAAATACAAGATTAACGAGAAGTTTTCCGACAGAATATGAAAAATTGAGAATTCGTCAGAAGAAAGTGCCATCCAGCGCCTCCAAGGAGTGACGCTACAGACGTTAGGAAGTGGTGTATAAACTGAACTGGCACTGCCAACTTGTTCAGGAAGACAATGCCATGTTTATTATAAAACGCCAATCGTTTGCGATATCAATTTGGCGTCGATTCACTGCTAACGATTTATAGAAAATGTTGCATGTGCAGCTATTGCGCACTTCGAACATGACGAGCAAACTGAGAGCCTTTAGTCTACAGCCGGTGCAGAGCTGACAAATAACTGTAAAAAAACAGCAACCCAGTCATCATGAAAATAAGAATAGGGATGTATGGATAAATGGGGCATGCAGCTATTTAATATAATTAGCAGGTTGAACCTTAAAAACGTACATTATACTGACTATAAGAGCATTCAGTATTCAGCAACAGCCCAACGCTTGCTAAGACCGCACTTGTAAATCGAAAATTCGTAAAACACCCTGGAGTCAACGAACCTACTCTATTTTTTTAACATTTAAGAGTAATCATTGGTAGCTCATTATAGAATAACATAAGAGCAAAGCTGCGCTGTGAGACCAGCAGACCGATTAAAGGTTTACGCTTTGGTAAACTCCAGAAAGATGATACAATAGAGGGAGGGGGAGGGAACTCGTGAAGTATGAAAAAAGGACCACGTTATTCTTACATTAATTCACAGCGCATGGGTCCATTCTACCGACAAATAAGAGAAAGAGCACAAGAAACCTTACCGGAATAGAATATGTACTAAAAAACAACTGGAACGTATCGAAAATCTAGTTAACAAAACTATCATTGCATATGCTGCTGATTTTGCCATACGCTCTGTTGCCAAGATGAGGATCGTCGAACTCTTTTTTTTATTTGTTATTCAGAAGCATTAGAACGCCGGTTGGGTCCCAAAATAAGGCATACCTAGCAATGCGATATAAGAATTCAACTGAGATTCATGATACTTAACAGGTATTTCAGCATCCAACGTTAAATTCCCAGATATTTGAACAAGTTCAACACCCAAGTTCAATTCATTATACCTGAAACAATTATAACTAGAGCACTCTGAGAGCGCATACCTCCGCCAAGCGAGGCAACGGTAACGAAAACTTCAATTTGGCTTTAGAACCATAATTTTCTTTGTATCAACTCCAAAGTCTAACCATTTGTGCCCTTTGATGGTATTAACAGTTAATGCAATTTTCGTGAAGATCCGTTCATAACTTTTTGAGTTATGCTGCAAACAAACATTATGCCAAAAACATGAGTCAAACATACAAACGAACAAACAGTTTTGCACCAAAATTGAATCATTCATGTCTCTTAACATTAATGACAACTCCTATAAAATTAATAAAAATCCATTCATAATTTTTTGATTTATTGTGCTAACAAGCATAGAATTAGAAACAGTGACTAACGATCAAACCAATCATCACAAAAATTTGGTCATACACTCTTCGTAATATACCTAACAACTTGTGTCAATTTCATAAAAATCCGTCCATAACTTTTTGAGTTATGGCATTAAAAAAAAAGAGGCATACAAACAAACGAACGGTTGGACGGATCTTCACCAAAAGTTTATCATCTGTTCCTCCTAACATACATAACAATCCCTGTCAATTTTGTCAAAATCCGTCCATACTTTCTGAGTTATCTTGGTGACAGACAAACAAATAGACAGACAGACAAACCCGACGAAAACATAACCTCCTTGGCGGAGGTAATGAACAAATTCAAGCTCACGGACTAATTGAAGAAAGTTAGATTGGGGGGATCCATTTACAACTCGAATATGCAAAGTCAAAAGTAGGATCCTTTAACATTGACGACAAGCAATGTCAAACACTTAGGAACCAATTCACAGCCCAAGCATTAAGTAAAGACTCATTTTACAACTAGAGCATCCTAAGTCAGTCACCATAAAGGCCCCTTTCCACAAGTCAAGCATCGAAATTCCAGCTTAATAAAGGTCCTTTTTCACAGGCGAAGCATCCAAGCTCAAAGTAACCATAGAATAGTGTGCCTTTCTTGACTAGCTGAACATCCCGAATCAAAAGAAATCATCGAGATGAACAATACCTGTTTACGCGTTCACTTCCTGCCAGGTACAAAACCTCAGTACAGGCAATGGAAGGTTAAATGCGTTAAGCGATCACAGATTGACACATTCGTTACCTGGAACCCAAAACGCGGTTGTTTCTGTGCCCCTAATGACCCGTAGTTAATTAAGAGCTCATTTTCGGCCCGGGTGGGCAAGAGGAAAGCGATGCGACCGGAATAAATTTCGTGGAATTTACGATGCAAGTACTTATGAAATAAAAAAATCACTGGAAAAAATGAAACATCCAAAATGGGATGAAGAGCAGCGACATATCAAGACAAAACGGTCGTGATTTAGTGTCAAAATTACTGTGGTAACAAAATGAAAATAGTTACGAAGGCTATAAGACAAGCGAAAACTTATCTTTCCCTTATTGATCTATACATACCGCACAAGCGGGAAAATATGGGGACAGATATTAGTAGTAAAAACACCAATGATATTCTGAAATGCAGATAACAAACCATCGGTTTATATTCTAAAAAAGTCAGATCTTCTAAAAAATGTCAGATCTTGGGAAAACACGGAGCTGTTATTACCCATGTGCTTTAAAACGGCTAAGCATTTCCCCTACTAAACTTGGGAGTAGATTGCATCTCTATTTTAAAATCTAAAATACAAACTACACATTTTACCTTGTGAAAAAGCAGATCGTAACTTAAGAAAAGGAAACAAATCTAAGTACTCATCCATATCAGAAATATCTCTACCTACACACATATATTGTTGGAGTGTGGGTGAACGCAGCATCCTAATAAACAAAGTCTGTAATCGGCACTTGAAACCAAAGCAGCTCAATGTCTGGCTCACGCTGGTCGTGCGTGAAAAGATATATCGAGATGGTTATCTGGGCAGCATGCGCAGTGAGCACACACGCGGCGTGAGGTGTTGCCTGGGCTGTCCGCATGGGTCTCGCGCAGGTATGCCCATATAGCTATAGTAGATACGAATTTAGTTTTCCTAAGCTATGTACTTTTACTTAGTGTTATGTTATTATTTAGGCTAAGTATACTATATTATGCAAACATGCCAATAGTTAGTTCTGGCAAGCTATTTAATCCAAAATGTATACATACTGTAAATGCCCAGATCAACTTGTTCGTACAATGACTGTCAGCAACATCCGAATCATGTACCGGTACTCGTCTTGGAAAAAAAATGAGCACGGTTGGTGGACATCGTATTATTTTTAGTATTTTACAGGAAATAATACTAAAAGAGTTTATAGTATCCAGCATAATTGGTTGGATTATTTCATATTTTGCCATTAAGCAAAATGTATCTACAATGTTGTTGAGTCACACGTAGAGAAATGGTTGCTTGCCTTTAAGTAAAATTAGTTTACTGTAAACTACCTTGTCGTTCGAATTTGGAGGGTTAGCACAACCTACTGGTCTACCTTAGCGATTCGCGGCCTACGTAAATAAATATGCATAGAAATTGACGTCAGGAGGTGTGGTTACGTGCAGTAGCAGAACAAGTGCAGGCAGAATATCTGTTTAGCTCAGTGAACCCTAACAAGGCTCGGTGGTCCTTACCTTGAAAAGATTTTTTGGCATTAGTTTATAGGAATGAGAGTTGTCCTGCAGCGCTAGCGGTACCACTAGATCGTGTTCCTCGTACGTAGTGGGGCTGTACCTATATGTACGAGAAAATTTAGGTAATCCAATGGCAGGTCCGGTGTGGCTATAGAAGTCATCCTCCGTCCTAGGGGTTCTTGACTTAAGATATGCCACCATCTCGGAAAGAACTCAAGTGAATTAGACTATATACATGCCACCTACGACAATATGAAAAAATTCAACCTATACCACCAAGTGTCAGCTTTTCTTTTCGTAGAAGTAATGATAGTCCTACGAGACACCTGATTTTGTTCAGTCGGTTCATGGTTAAGCAGAGAGCTGGAGTGGCGACGCAATAATATACTAAAGGAACTGCCAAGCAGTGACATTTGGTTCAGTAGAAGCGAATGGAAAGCAGGCCAAACCTTAAAACTGTGTAATTCCATGGACGAGCAGAGATTGAACAAAAGGACCTGCATGTGATTTGTTAATTTAACATTGACAGGATACTGAAAGATATTCAACCCTCAACTTTTGGTGCTCTAATGCGGCACGTCGAGGTTTGCTGGTTAAACTATTTTCTTATTTCTTTAAGCTTAGCAGGACCAACCAAAGTGTCGGCGTCTCGTTGAAATAGCGTTATTTGAGAAGCCCTTTAGGAAGGACCTTGGTCCTTATACGGTTAACGTAAAAGGGTCAAGTACTTCACAAACATTCTTTCAGAGAATGCTGCCTATTTTTGAGAAAAAACGACTTCATATTTGGTGATGCGAATAGCGAAATAGTCAGTGTGGTTGCTGGCTAGTCCAACCAAGTCGTTCCCTCCTATAGTAATATTCCTTTATTTCTTTTGGTGCTGACGATATCTTCAGATATCTTGACCGAATAAAAACTTCGGTTACTAGGTCCAATAGGTTATCCTGGGGTATCTGTAGAAACCTTATGTACAGAAAGCAGTAACGTGAGAACAATCTCTTTATACTCTGAGCAGCATCTCTTGAGATACCGTGGTGAACGTTTCGGCTAGGAAGAAAGTCGAGTCCGCCGAAGCAAGCGGGAAGACATAGAACGGACCGAACGCTTGTATCTCGAGTCAGTTGGAGGAGCAATTAACCACTTACACGAACCTATGGGGTTACAGTCCCTTCGTCGAGGAGGTCATTATGCAGAGGCACGTTGAGCAAGTACCTATTGTTCCT
>LQNS02276770.1:13700319-13722133 GCA_001587735.2 Parhyale hawaiensis
ATATATATAAATATATATATATAGCCTACATTACTCGTGCACTATATATATATGTTCCAGTCGGTAATATGACTGATAGTTAACGTCAGTCGGTATTTTTCAGTGCCCTCCCCCCCCCAATGTTGTATCCTTCGCGACATCCCTGAGTACTTCACAAACATTCTTTCAGAGAATGCTGCCTATGTTTGAGAAAAACCGACTTCATATTTGGTGATGCGAATAGCGAAATAGTCAGTGTGGTAGCTGGCTATTCCAACCAAGTCGTTCCCTCCTATAGTAATTATTCCTTTATTTCCTTTGGTGCTGACGATATCTTCAAATATCTTGACCGAATAAAAACTTCGGTCACTTGGTCCAATGGGCTATCCTGGGGTATTTGTAGAAACCTTATGTACTGAAAGCAGTAACGTGAGAACAATCCCTTTATACCCCGAGCTGCATCTCTTGAGATACCGTGGTGAACGTTTCGGCTAGGAAGAAAGTCGAGTCCGTCGAAGCAAGTGGGAAGACATAGAACGGACCGAACGCTTGTATCTCGAGTCAGTTGGAGGAGCAATTAACCACTTACACGAACCTATGGGGTTACAGTCCCTTCGTCGAGGAGGTCATTATGCAGAGGCACGTTGAGCAAGTACCTATTGTTCCTGTGGAGACCCAGACAAGCCTAACCATCCCAGCAGTACATTTGCGGCCGTCAATACAAGCAGGAGTCAAATGGTCAGTGCCTTGCTAAGAGAATGGGACCTCAGAGTCATGCTATGGATATAAACTTCCTATAGGCGCCCCTGGCTGCTGAAACAAATATTCCTCTTACATTGGATGCCTCGCCTAGGCTCGGTGCTGAGTAATTAGGCCTCGCAGAGGATAAAAAGTTACTTGATGACGCTAAAATTAAACTATTTTTGGTTTGTGGTACTAAGGTTTCACACAACTTTCTTTTTCAGTTACGACTAGTAGTGAAGCAGTACTAGTATTGGCATGGAATTGAAAAAATCAGCTTTGCAGTTCTTGATTAGGTTTCCTTATAATTTTTTTTCTAACAGCAAAACATTAGTAGTGGGTCTCAAATATTAAGGCTTTGCGCATCGCTTTTTCATACCGACAACATATTACTGACATTTGGTCTGTCTCTCCTAAAATTAAGGCATTGTCGGCTTGTAGTCACCTATGGTTCCAGCGCAACGCATCTTCGAACAAAAGAAGCATTACTAATACCGAGTCTTCTGCTCCTAGAACCATGGAGCATCCTCGGTTTATACTACAAAGGTTTCACTGCAACTGATCTTCCAGCAATTAAGCAGGTCTCACGTCATGAGGTTCTCCCACAAATTCCTGGAGCTATTTATGATTTCTCCGGTCCAGGAAACGAGTGCGGTCCCGATGATCCCGTCTCTTTTAGATTCCAGCAGCGAAATCAGCATAATTATAGTTTTTATGGAATAATTAGGCGGGCAGGATACGGACAAAATACCACGGAGTTGACAAGCGAACACTTAATGGAGCATACCAACGACATGGCGGAAATACTCACAATGTCGGCACTCAACATCCTTCGAACATTCGGTTTATAGAAGACCTGATAGGTATCGAACTTGCTTTCTGGGTACGAAATAAATATAGAAAATAACAGGTTACAGTTGGTAGCTATACTAGAAAAAATGGACAGCTATTAATTTTAATGGGAGACGAAAAATAGATTCGTGAGTGCTAAAGTAGAGTGCGGATCCGGCGGCTCCTTCACGAGAACGAGTCCTGTGGAATTCATAGGGGAGCGGCAAAACTTAATAAAGTTGTCAATTGAAATAATCAAAGGAATTGCATAAGATGTTCAAAGCATGGCCAGTATTGCTCAAAAATGTTTTATATGATTAAACTTATAATTTAAAAAAAAATGCACTAATTTTCATGTAGCTAACCATACTATACGAAGCCCATTGGGTTGTTCAGCAGTTTTTTCCAGTTTCTGGTGTGTCTTCAATAAGGCACATCAAGTCGCTTATTTCCTAACAAACCGGGCCTGCCACTGTACAGTGCGGTTCTAAATACAGTACTACTTTTATCACTAAGCTGTCACGGCTCTCCTTGTCCTGCCTACTTAATTCACATGGTAAATAAACTGAGAAAAACGCACATGAAATATAGCTACACATGGAATAGAAAAGTGAAGAAAGATGGCCTCAAAAGTGACATGGAAGATAGTAGTGCCAAACAATACAGAATGACTGAGATAAAATCACGAAAGGAAAGAATTAAGCTGAACATATATTGAGCTCAAACATCTTTGGACTTATACCCTTATATTTTTTTTACCTCAATGGGAATTTGGTATGTTGAAAGCACACAAAAGTTCATTAGTAAATGAAAACGCTGATCTTAAGTATATAATTACTGTAAAGGAAAACATTTAGCTATTAAGTCAATAATTAGCAAACAGAGCTATAGATACTCCAAGCCTTTGCACGAGAATGAAAGGAAAATTCTATACTGCAGAAAGCTTCCCTTAGGCCATAAGAGGGAAAAGAAGAGGTAGGTATTGCCAATGTGCCCAATAACCTGAAAGCCCGACCTGACGCACACAAGCGCCACAATCAACTTACAGGTAAGAGGTGCCATCGAAACGATCAGCACAGCTGAAGTTTTCGGCCACAGAAACTCGCGTTCCAATTCGGAGAGGCAGCCTAAGCAACTGGAATTGAAAGCAAAATAGTTTCGTCGATCTTTTTGATCTCGTTTGTAGTCCATAACCCGTCTTCGGGCCCGGAATTGAAAGGCCAAAGGCTGCGGGAGGCTGGGTGCATTTGGAATGTCGCCCGAATGCCTGGAACGCAGGACAGGCGAGTGCCAATACATAGAGTGTGGCGAGAATTCTTTTTTCTCCTTTTTAGAGCACTGCTCGTCAGATTGTATTCCGGTAACTTATAAGGTCAATTTAAATATAATGTGCCTAACCACAGTGCATTAAAACCGTTTATATAACGGTATGCTTGAGGTCCCATGCATCCATCCGTCCATTTACGTAAACTGTATCTATATTAGGAGTGATCAAAAAATAGACACGGTGTCGTGGACCACAGTATTGGCGCTGATACTTAATATTCTCACAGGTCGTACAGAGATGTGCTGACTGATTTGAAGCATACTTTTGGTCTCCGTAGCCAATGTATGGTCCGGAAACCAAGTGGGTAAGAATGAATTTGTGTTTCTATGGATTTTCCATAATAATTTCTTTCGGAAGATACCAGATAACCCGCGAATTATGTGACCAGGAAGTACATTTTTTAATAGAAAAGTTACCTCAAGATATAAGGATGAGTTCCATTCCGAGAAAACAAGGTTTTGTAGCGTAGAAAACAAGTGTTGTCACACACAATTGGCAATAAATTGGTATTCGTGATTTTGTAGCAGAAGGGAAATTTGCTCTCTTTCATTCATGATGGCACAACAATCGTCTGTGAAATGAACAAGACAGACACAAAATCCTCGACGGACACGACATATTTGAGTGCCATTATAGACGCGTCACTGTTATCGGATGCGTAATAGAACGACATCAATGACTTACGTATACAACTATACATCATGGCATACTGTTTACATTTTCATCCGGTAATGCGCTATTGATAGCGTGGTGGGTCATGTCTTTGCAATAGGTACATTTCACACACCGAGAGCGGGGCCAAACGTGCAGATCACTTCTGCTCACATTCAAATTCCTAAAATTTGACCGGTTTTTTGCCCCATGCAGAGATAAGCTTCGTCCCCATACGAACACGCTATTCTGTGCACCGCCGGTAAATACCTGCTTTGATGAGCTGCCGCAGCATATAATAATAATTTGATAATATCTGCAGTAGGATTCTCTGTCTGTACAAGTAATTTGAAGGAAAACGTACTGGTTTGGGACGATACTTTTCTCCGCCCTTCTGATTGTTTAAGGCTAGTGTTACTTCAAAGGTTATTGTTACTTAACATATACAGGTTACTTCACTCCAACAAGTAAGGGTAAAATATAAGGATTGGGTGCAGCACTTGTCAAATCGGCTTTCCAGTTGGACCAGTGCAGGCGGAAAGGCAGGGCTAGTCGAGTAGCGGGGAAGAAGCATAGAAAGGGCGGGTGATGAGCTACAGGTGGGAGGATCTTTTTCGTTTGCCGGAAGAATTAAATCACAGCTATCCGATCTTCTTTCGATTTCGTATAACTTGCAGGAATAATTCCTCTAACCGAATAAACCCAGATCACAATCTAAGCCAGCCTAGCCTAAACCTATCTAAATGGGCTTTAGCTGAGGCCGTCAATTGGAAAACATCGGCACAATTTATTCGACCCTTGAGACGACTTGTAAGCGGTTGCTAGTACGTAAAATACTGGACAAACAGCATGGATACAGAACGAGGGTTTCATAATGCTGTATATGGTTTCGGGGTCCACTCTTCAGACGCCAAAATTAGAAAATCGCTGGTAAGGATAAAGCCCGTACTTTACTGAACACTTTTCTTTGCAATTAGAAAAAAGGAAAAATTACCAATTCTGACACGAAAAATCTTCAAATTGCTTTAAAAAATTAAAATAAGGCTTTCGTAAAGAGTAGAGGGCGAATATAGTAATGCGACAAAAATTGCTGTTATTCCAGACGCACAAAATACAGTAGGGCCAAGGTATCGGTAGGTACGATAAGCTCTGTATAGAAGGGTGGAAATGATTGTTGTTGTGTACTTTTTGGAGATATTACATAAAAAGTTAGTGCCAAGGACTGAAAATGTTGGCTTACGGTACACCGAGGTTAAGAAAATTATTTCCATGGCGGGTAACAATTGCATCTAAGAACGAGAGGCTGCTATATTGTTCTGTTTCAATCGTAAACTTTATTTTGTGACGTCTATCAATAAAGTAGTTATGGAACATTCGTGCTATTGTTGCTTTGTTTTATTCTTCTTTTTTTATGACTATTAGTGTTTTCGTTAATGCTTTCGTCCCTGATTTTATTTCCACATTCTCATATAAGTTTTCTTTCCCTATTGTACAGCACTGATGATGGATACGTTATGATCCGAAACGTTTGCGATTTAGATAGTAAACACGTTTCTTATAATTAGTTGGGTTCTGGTTTTTATATTGCTGCTTCTTCCCATCGTTCGTGGTTCCCACCTTCATCATTGCGATACCGACACAATAGGCCTTGCGGACTCAGACAGCTAGACGAGGGAAACCGTTCATTTGACTACCGTAGGAACAGCCTTTTCAATTTATTCGATACTGTTCGGTAATTGCTCACTTGACAGCGCTTGCCTAATGAAGATATAGTAAAATTCTTCATTTAAATCGTCGAATTCACAGTAAGGTGTAACTAGATGTACTAGGTATCGACGTTTACTCAACTGGTTAAAATTTATACGAAGAGTAATCGCAGATAATATTTGAGCTTCCCACATCACTAAACGCGGAATAAATCTTATTAAACTGAGAAATTCGATCGACACAATTCGACTGATGCACTTCTTCGTTGCTACTCTTGTAATAGAATTAAAAGAGGAAAACTCACCTCTGTTTGAATAAATCACGTAGAAAAATCCAAGTTAATCCTCATGGGCGACAACGTATAGGCACATTCCACGTCTTTCACGAGTCTTGGCATGGAAAAAACGAAGACTGCGATTGGCCGCACGGCAGAGGTCTGAACCAGTCACTGCAGATCGAGGCTTAATTATCGTTTGGGCTTTTATTACTGACTACAACGCACGACAATGCTCGCAGGCTTAGGATTCACAACAGCAACCAAGAGACGACGAGCGAACACACCTTACACTTAGACAGCTCGTCAAACACTGGGTAAAGGTAAACCGTGTGATGTGGTTCCCACCTTGTTGGGTACGACGCTGCCGAGTTTCCTCTGACCAAGTTGTCGTACCTCCATGACCCGCCAGCTGTGCTCCGCCTGTACTGGTTGCGCGGTTTGGAGCGCCATCGATTCTTCTGTTTTGACGGAGATAATGTAATTAAATTAGCTCTACGCTATCCCGAACTTTCGCAGTCAATGTTCAATTAAAAGGTCAATCGTAAATCGATTACTGCCTGGAACTGGAGCTTCTAGCAAAAGAGTTGAATTTATGCAGTCCAAATCGAAGTTGGGGGATCAAATTGAACTTATAGCGGATTTGCCTCGATCGCTCCGTGTCAACTGAAGACGCCCGTGTGAGTACGGGTACATGGCGTCCAACATTATGTATTTTCAGTTAGCTAAATGCAAGCAGCGAAATCACAGCACCAGTGAATAATGCAGCATTTGCCTTGTAAAAGTAAATTTAATTTAACTTCTATTCACATTCGCCTTTTTAAAAAAGAATATAAACTTACCGTTACAGAGAGTTGTACTTATATTTGAAATCAAATTTAACCTGACGCACTGTTAAAAACATTTAAGTCAAAATTAACAGTGCAAAAGGCTAATATTTTAAACTAGACAACGTGCCGCTTCAGTTACTCCTTACGGGGCACAGATCGAGGTCCCTGCCATCTGATATTCAGTGCTACGAATTCGTCATGCGAGAAAAAAGTCCACAAAATAAGATTTTCATTCTAAGCTAGGACGGAATACATCATATAATTTCCAATAGTTTTCACATAAATAATTTATTAACAGCGCATAACCAAGTTGCAGTTGGTGAAAATATTGTATATCTACTCAACAGGGCTGTAAAATTTATAATTCCAGTAATGACTATTGACTCTCCATGATTATTTTTTTTTATTTTGCGAAGTTTAATAAATCAGGGATGAAACTGAATAAGTACAACATACAGTGTATGCGTAGACTGCTAAAAGAGAACGGAGTATTGCAACATTATTTCCCATTTAGTTCAATTATAACGTAGTTTCAAAGACATTCGTAGTCTCTGCAAAATAGCCCGACATTTCAAATAATATTTTTCGTTCAAGTGTGGATATAACGCACCCGGCAAATAAGCGTAGCGACGTTAGAAGATTCAATCTCAATCTTACAAGTAAAACTCTTCTTTGCTTAGAGCACGATGCTCACTATAATCAGGTGTATTTTTAATAGACTATATTGGCATAAGGACCATTTTTTTTGCACGGCAATTATTAATTCCCACTTGATTGTACTGAAACCTTGCAATTGAATGGAAGTATGATAGGTCCGAGCTGCAATAAGACAACTAAAAATTTCTTTTTCATTTTGCGGCAACGTTTTGTTGAAACGCACTCACTATAACATACGTAATGTGGTCGATTTAAGCTGCACTGAAACCTGTATCTTTGTTTGCATTATTTCATAGTGAAGTGCTATCGAACAGCCGGAAAAGATGATCAATTCAAGTTTCGAATGTCTCATTTTTCACCACTAGGTAATGATCGAACATACAGGTGCACTGTTAGAAGTACTCTTGAATCGCCTCCATAAGTTAAAGTTTCGTCAATTTGGGCCCCCAAAAATACAGTATTTAATATAACGTGCGCTACTTCTTCTGTTGACCTATTGTATCTTCCATAGTAACGCACGGGTGGTTGTTTCCTGTATATATATTTAAACTAGTTTGTATACAAAACTGTTGGACTTTGTAGACATTTCGAAACGTATTTAATGTTATGCAGGCGCCATGCATGGATTGGAACGGTGAGGAGGAGATAAGCTGAGCTTGACTTGCCTGGATTTTAAGAAAGGAGAGTTGGATTCGCCACTCTAGATCGTATTGCATGTTCCAGTAGCAACACGATGATGATGACTGTGACTGCTTTACTGTGCAGGGCTGGCTTGAGTTCCTGCAGTCTCAAGAGTGATTGAGTCGAGGGAAGGTCCTGGAATTCGATTTAAAGTCACGAGACCAACGTTTCTGTCTGCAGTTCCAAGCATATTTTGCCGAATGTGCTTACCGTAACTCAAAATTTTCGTACTAATCGATGACACCATTAGTCTAACTAAAGAGAACCCGTCCGTTAAGCACGACAATGGAGAATTCGCACTGGCAACCAGTCACCTCGCGTTCGAAACTCTCCCACGTATACAGCGTTTATACCAAAGCCTTCGTAGCTATGGGTCTTCCATCATCTGCAAGGCCGCTCTATCAAAATGAGGAGCTGAACGCTATCCTGTAGGGCAGTAGTGTTTTAGTTCTAGTTGTTTCTGTTCTAAACTCTTTTTTCTAGGCATTGCTGCCGGTGCTCCTGACCCATTTGCTGTAGGCTCTGCGGTCAACGGCACTGCAGCCATTTTTTCTTAGTTTTATAAAAAATAGGAGATTTAATTTCTCGCCGGGTGGCAAGGCTGCAAGTGCCCATACTAGATGTAGTATTTAAAATTAATTTCTAGATAGCAGGGGCGCAAGTCACGGTTAAAGTTTTTCAGCCACTAGATGACCTCAGGACCTCAGGCCGGAAATCGCAAAAAAAAAAAAGAAAAAATAAATAAAAAAATGCCCTGCAAAGCCTGGGTCACAACAAAGAAATAAAGGCTCTGAAAACGGCCTCCGCCAGGTATATATAAGAGTATGAGAATAATAAACGAATAATAATACACGCATTATAAACGGAATGGGCGAGCAAACAGAAAGCATTGTATTACTTGTAAAAAATAGTAGTGATAATCTTATACTAGGCTGCAATCTCTGCTTCGGATTTCAGTAATTACCAGTCCAGCAGAGACAATTTAATACGTGGAAATACTTTTGGCTTATAAGCGGAGTAACTGATGCGATGCGAGAAGCATGCGGCAATAATTTCCTGCCGGATCGAGTGTAGTTATCCCAGGAAAAAATTGTTGCAGTAACTTGCTTTGTTTACTGTTATTTTACTGCCAATAGCAGTTAAAGCGCAGTGTCAAAACGGGCTTTAGGAGATTGACTTGTGTTAATTTATTCTGATGCAAGTTATAGGGGCTGGGCAATCGCGGCCCTGACACAGGAGTGAGAAAAAGGCCGGATGCGGCAGCCCTGTAGCCGCTCTTTCTTCTTGGTGGTTTGGCCCCTATAGAGGCCGCACGTGGCTGGTAGCGCCCACCTCATTAAAATAAACGCAATACAGTTTTTCTCTTTCTTCTTTACGACACTGATTTTGTCTTGAGAAAAATACCACAGGACTAGTTTGACGGCTGCGGTGAGTCTATGAATTTCGCTTAATGAATTAAAAGTGAATCTGGTGCAGCGGCTGTCTTTAGCCCAATCGTATTGCGTTCACGTCTCAATAGTCGACCCAAATTGACAAATCCAGCACTAATTGTATGATAGTATCTAAAGAAACGTTGGCGAGTCAAACACGTCTCATCCTAAGTGAGTTGCTGATCAAAATATAGGTGGTTGAACCGAAGGAGTATTATAGTAATAATGGTTATCAAAATATTAGGTAGCAATATTACTTTCGACAGGCGTTCTCCGCCAATTACCTCTAAGACAAAACTTACGACACCGCTGGAGCCTGAAGATTATATCGATACATGTGATGTGCTCTAAAGCGGTAAGTTGCTCTCAAGAGCGCTAACTTCACCGGGACATTCACACATTCATGAACATTGACTTGGTTGCTGCGCCCATTCATTGTGATCACCTGTGAGACGGCATAAATTTCAGTCATTCTTCGTCTCTTACCCTAAGATTCGGACAGTCTCTTTCATAATCGATTTGGGATTATTGCTAGACTTTCGATAAAAACCAGAGCTCATCACTTAGGTTCCGGACAAATTACACCCAGTGAGACTTGCCATTCAATCGCGACGCCTGTAGTCCTTCCTCTCTTCGAAGCTACGAGAAGCTAAATGTTCACCTTCAGATAGCGCTGTTTCTCACATATTTAAAATTTAAATTCAGACGGAAAGAGTTGAATACCGTACATTTGTTTTACGTGTGAATAGCACTGCCTGAAGCGAAAAAAAAAACAACACTATGGGTTATAAAATTAAACTATGATGGACAACAAAATATGGTTGTCGCTACAAGAAGTGCGAAAAACATTGTTGTTGTACGTGCTCTTATTTATGAAATCTACCATGAACAACGAATTTACCGCCACCAAGCTCATCATAAAAGAATTAACGTCATACAGACCCCTGGAAACAACACAAATAGAAACCAGTTGTAAAAAAGCTAATCTGGATTTTCTTTTATTGTTACTGTCATCTAGTGCACTTCACCCTGCTAAACAGCTTCTGCGGAATTGGCTCTTGTTATATACATGCTGTCAGATGATGAAGTAAATACTAAAAGACACAAGACGTCGGGAAAATCATTAGAGATTTTTTATAAGTAATGTATTACATGTATAACAATGTCACCGTTTCTATAAATTCCTACTGGAATTAGATGTCATACGAGTCGCACGCATGCTGTCTGATGCAGAAATGAGCAAACGAACATGTGCCAGACGTATGAAAAATCATTTACGTTTCCCCATTATTGTTTCTGTCATGTACTAGCGCACCACAAACCAATTAACCCTCCAAAATACCACGCATGAGAAGATCTGCTACACACGGGGCGGCTCGCTAACCTGCACGTCTGCCAGACGTAGGAGCTCCGGCGAAGGCTCAGCACATCCGACAATTAGTTTTTTGCGAGGCATGCGAGTGAGATGGTCGAACGGTCACAGCCGTTCATAGTCATGCTTGGCTACGCGTATGTCAGATCCTCTCGTACTGCGAGGAGCGGCGTTCAGGGGACGCCTTGGCAAGCTTAAAATTGTACAACATTCATTAGGATTATGTTCTTTCAACCGTATACACGATGTTGAATCAGGCACTGGTTGATATGTTCAGGATAATAACATTGTACTACTATACGCAGCATAAACAGCGTTAAGCCCATACAGTACTATATATCGTGTAACAGGTGCTGATGCCCGTGCTTGTGACACGTTTCTTCCGTAGATGCAGCCAATTTTCGCGTCAGCGGCCGCCCTATAGCACTTGTCTTTTGCATCACAGTAACCTTCGCTCACGTTGTTGCTAAAGACAAGTGCTATAAGGCGGCCGCCGACGCGAAAATGGGTCGCAACTGTCGCACTATATGTTTAAAATGGGCATTATTGAAAGAGGAAAAGTTGAAAACTATGCTACACGGTTATTAGTGAACGACTACAACGCCATTTTCTCTCTGTATGATGGCTACCCTATTCATAATTATATGCACTATTTAGTTTGTCACCAAAGTGCATTGCGGCTTCTAAGACAACAGTTGTAATCAGATTTTAATAACTTTCAGTTGCAACCTTAAAGAATTGATTTGAAAGATTATTTACCTTATTTCGGTATTTGCTGAGAGCAAACCTTCCGCAGGCCCAGTAGAAGTTCGGTGCCCCCTCCCCCCTCCAAAAATAGCTTAAACCAAATGCAACTGAAAAACGAAGCATGTATTTTTCTATTTAGTACTTTTCATCTCTCCTAAGTACGAGGCAGCCCTTTTCTGCTGTTTGAGATAGCTTCAGATTAGGTCAGAGTAGATTAGACAACTGGCAGTAGACGTACCAACCGACCCATTCCCAGAGCAGCCAACGCACGCACCGACCGTCTATTAGCTACAGGTATTGCTGCTATGTAGAAGTAAAAATCTGATACCGAAGGGGGGGGGGAACGTCAGCTAAGCTTGGAGGTAACCGTGCCTGAGATGTTTCATCCTGGTAGGGAGTCTAACCGTTCAACTAAATTTCATCCTTGTTTTTGAACTTAATAGAAAACAGCATGAGGTTGTTTTCTGTTGGAATATTGCAACACTTGTAAGACTTATGTTTCAGTAGACACCGTGATACATGGTTGAAAACGAATTTTTTTTATGAAAATTGTGCGAAAGGTTCCCAAATCTCATCACAATAGCTGGTGCACACTATAACGCAATAGTTGTCATTCCAAATCCTTCCACATCCGATTACGTTGCCGTATCAAGGCTCTGGCTTGCACATGGCTCTATTACTAAGCTGAATATAAAAAATACTTGAGTACCCGCGCTGTTAAAAATGACAGCGAGGATTTTTTGAAGACCCGTCTTCATATAACATACTTCCCTAACTAACATCTTTCTCGAGAATAGCCTACAAAGGCTGACTAAAATTGTCATAAGAGATGAGTGCTCTCTCCGTCAGTTCATCTATAGCAGCACAATCGTCCCCCACCTTAGAAGAGGTGCAGGAAAACTTTTAGATTAGCAAGCAGCAAAGCATTGCCGAATTAAATTAATTCCCCCTCCCGTACCTATGAACGGTATCCTAGATACCTATGGATGAGCCTTCAGTGTTGCTAAGCTTTCTTGAAGCGAAAATTCTCCGTTAAAGGAAGATAGCAAGCTGAAAAAATTGTGTCTTCTGCCCCGTGAACAATCACTTCATCTGNATTCCCCGTCCCGTACCTATGAACGGTATCCTAGATACCTATGGATGAGCCTTCAGTGTTGCTAAGCTTTCTTGAAGCGAAAATTCTCCGTTAAAGGAAGATAGCAAGCTGAAAAAATTGTGTCTTCTGCCCCGTGAAAAATCACTTCATCTGTGCTTTGTGGATCAGCTACTGAAGTTATACGCCGTGAACTGAAAAGGTTCATACGTTTCGATGTATGGAGAAAGTGCCAAATATCAGATTCCATAACCACGCTATAAGAGAAGCTGAATATATCTTCATTGTTTCAATGCCATGAGTGGTTTCAAGCAAAAAATGTATCCAGGTAAACGGATAAGGATTACACTTCTGCCATCTACTGCAACCTGGTCACCGATCTCCTTGAAAACGCTACTCAATTAACAAAATTCACAACCTGTCCTATTTTTCGGTTATTTTTTGTACAGAGGAGACACGAAACATATACTAATATTTAAATAAATATATGAATACAAAAACACAAGACCGTCATTCTCAGTAGTGATGAGTCGTTTTTAGAAATCTGTACGCTCAGACAATCGGCAACGGTGAAGCTTTGAGTACATCTCTTGCATCTGAGGTAGTCTATGGAGCAATGATATATAGTTTAAATTAGTTTTAGTGTGGCATTCAACAGCCTAAGTTGTAGTCACGGTAACATAATAGCCGTAGTGGAAAGTAAGTGACCAGGCAACTTTTGTGTTATTGTGCATCCGCCATATGTTATTTTCTTCAAGATCAACGTATTAACTACTCCTAGCATGACTGACTCATCGAATGTATAGAGCATTCAGGAAATGGATACTTTTGTATATTATGAACGAAACGAGCAATACTATTACTCTTTGCCCCTGTTATACTCTGCACCTTGAAAAGCAGTTGGAGTCAGTGTCCGATAATAAGTAACCTTGTTTACTGCTGGGTAAATTTACAGAAACGCGTCGAATTGTAATGTCAGTACTGGGGGGCAATGTTGAGTTAAAAAATGCAGAGATAACAGATAGTCAGAATAAGTTTTATCTATACATCAGAGTACCTTAGTCTTATACCACCTGCCTTTTTGAAGGAAACAGAGTTAATCTGTGGTAGAAGACTTGCATAATACATTACTGAATGCTGTCAGCTTTGGCTTGCTGGCTATAATATATTCACAGTACTGAATATTTAATGAATGCGTCATGGTAACTTTCAGTTATGGTGTCCTTCTTTTACTCTCTAGTGTATTTCAACACAAGTCATACATAAATAAATAAAGAAATGAATAACTATTATTAGGAACAGAACAGGTTCACAAATACGCTTACAAGTACAAAGTAGACAAAGTTCAAACTAGTGTTTAGGCCCAGTCACATAGAGTGGTGGCCAAGCACAAGCAATATACATGGGTACACTCGGCCTTTACTTACACACACGAATTCCATTACACAGCTCGTTCTCACACATGACCAAAGATAATAGAAAAGACAGTAATAACAGTTTGCTGCGACTGTGTAGAGCAGAGAATGTGCCGTTGACTCCAGCTTACCTTTCCACTGTGTGATCCAGAGACACTGTTACATGACTTACCTGGCCAGGGGGCCTGTGACAGTGATTATAATACAAATTTCAACCAGACCTCAGTCATTATTATACAAACAGGCCCACATACATGTTGTCAACATGTCGACCAATGGTTAGTGGACAAGGAGTCCTGTATCGCTTCTTAAGAAGAACTACATGTGTAATATCTTCCTGAGTTATATGAAAAGCAATGATGCAGGAACATAGTAAAATCGTTGTTGAAAAACTCGCATCTGTATCAGACCGAGCTCTCATACTCATTCTTCGCCACCTCTCCAACTACAAATAAAGACAACCATATTTTGTTGAACAACAAAGCATAATGAGATTCCTTCACTACTTACCGTGACCTCAAACTGTTATCGACACTCATCAACTGATTTTCCAATGCCTTCTTAAACCATAACAATTTCTTACAGCGCATAAAAACCTCAGTGCTCTCTATTTAGGCCCAAGGGATTAGTGCCCACCGGACCTTCGAGGCATTTCGAATCAGTTTAGAGATCGTTCACAGAGTCCATACTGGAACCGTGTTAAATGGAGTACGAATGCCAGTCTCCATTCACTATGGTTTTGCTGCTCAAGGGAGACAAAGAAACCCATGATACTGGAATCATCGTTAAGATTAAGCCTAGTGAAGATAGATTATGGGGAAATTTTGGAAATATGTTGCTCCGAACAATAAATGAAAATTTACTCTAATGTTTAGCATCGCTTGCAGAATATGTTCCCATAAATTAAAGCCATATAATTTCAAATGTATGATACTTATAGAGTATATTGCCTTTGCAACTGCATCGTTTTTAGAAATTACAGAACCAAGAAATATATACACTTGCGTGTCATTTGGAAAGACGGTTTGTGTCCCAAGACTGTTTATCCCATTTTGTTAAAATTTTCAAGATACATACACTGAAACTTAACTTGGCCGTTAAGCATTATATTGTACAAAATAAACTGCGTCATTAAAACAGTTATACCTATTGAAATGTTTTTTTTTTTGACGAAAATTAAAACTGCAAAATTTACTCGTTTTCACGGACACAAAAAAACATATACTACTTGCAAGAGGAGTAATTATATCAGCCCCGAACAAAGTGAGAGAGGTGATAATGTTTTCTTTGAAGATTTTAGCACATATATTTGTAGATATATTTATCACTTGCGAACAAAGTGAAAAAGGTGACAATATTTTCGTTGAAGATTTAAGTTTACATATTTGTTTATTAAATTCTGCTTGTAGATGGCGGAAACATTGAAGAATTAGAAGTAAATCATTTAGTTGAAATGTTGCTACCCACGACGCGTTTCGCTGTAACCTCAGCTCATCAGGTGGGAGGATTGGAAATGATGAAGAACATTTCGTTGACATCTTGAAAATTTCAGCAGTCATTACATAAAGTTCTAAATATGATACCGGTTTAACGAAAGCTATAAATTACATTTTCTCTAATACAATTGTTTCGTAGTTTCTTAAACTAAGTCCATCCTGTTCACTTCAGCTACTGCACTAAGTACAGACACACAGGGGTGCCGAAAGCGACAGTTTACAACCTTTACGGGTTTCAATAGGTGGCACATCTGCATGGTAGACTCCCACCCAATAAGTGGTCGAAGGAGTTGTACAATCTTCATAATTTTTTACAGGGAGCTTGGTGAGTTGCCTTCGATATGACCCATGCCAAAAAATTGGGAATAGCTGACCGTAAAAAAATGATGGCTACGAAATTTGCTCTCCACCCAAAAACAGGTAGAAGGAGTTGAGCTATGTCCGAGCTAGGCATAGATACTTTAAAATGTATCTAGAAAGTAGATAAACACTTGAATTGTGTCTAGATATAGGTACTAGATACAGTTTTTGAAATGTATCTAGATACAGATACTCGATACTTGAATGTATCTATATGGAAACAATGCTAGATACTTTTCTATTTACAACCGCATCCGTTAGTTTTGAAACTCTATTTGGTTTAGAATTTACAACAGGCCTCTGCACTCTGCCGGACATCTGTTGACATGTTCAGATTTCAGACCGCTATACGAATTACAAAACAATTAGTAATCACTACAGTCAGGAGCACAGTTATTAGCGAGGTATAATAAAACGCACACATTATTGTGAAGGAGGTTAGAATAAAAGTCCATACACACAATCATATGAATTTGACAGTATTTCCATCTGTTCTTTCCGATGCGTGTATTGGATTCTCAAAAATATAAGTAATAAAAAAATTATAAGCTAAATTTCAATATCCATACGTTCAAGATTATTTCCACCCTATTTCTAATGATCGACTGCATGACCTTTAGCCCCAAGTACTTGCTGCAGTCTTTTGTTATAATTTTCTACCAACTTGAAGCTCTCTCCAGCAGAAATGTTACTCCACTCTTCCTTCCACATTTCATCTAATTGAGCGAGGTTCTTTGATTTTTCTTCATTTCTTTCAACTTCAACATCCATCATAGATTCTCTATTTGATTGAAGTCTGGATTCTGGGAAGGCCACTCTAAAACATTAATATCACTAGAGGGCGCAGCCGTCAAAAATGACGGCAATAATTTTGTGATTATGCTTTTCATTGTTCTTGTTGCCGGTAAAGGTTTTGCCGTAAGATATGTTTCAAACCGGCAGGCGTGATCTTCCATTAAAGAAACGCAAGCGGTACAGTTGTGGAGCCATGAGTTTTGACAGGGAAGATTATTCCCCCTGCAAGACAAGGCAGGAATATCGGTTTGGAGTTGATAAAACGTTGAACAGCACTAAGAAAATATAGATCAGTCAAAAGAATTCAATGAAAATTCCCAGTGCTTACTGTAACCTGGATACCAGCCGATAGCGATTCCTTTAGGGGCGAATTTTAGCTGGAATGTAAATAGAGTATGAAAAAGCGTCTGTTCAGCTTGAAGTTTCAAGAAAGACGAAGAGATTCAGCTAAAGAAAGAATAAGCGACATGGATTATGCTCGATAGAGTGAAAATTCCGAATAAGGCTAAGCCTCTCGAACTGCTACGAAGAAATTCAGCTAAAAATATGCGATAGAGGCATAGCTTATTCACCAAACGATCAAAAACTTCATCAAATGGACCGCTTTTCATCCACCATGCATGCTTAGAAGAAAAATCGTCATCGTCATATCAAAAAGTACCGAATTAGTTTTGAGAGCGAAGCGAGATTGAGAAAAGTAGTATTTTCTTGTTCGACCATATATTTCAGAAGCTATATTTGTCACGGTTACAGCAGGGGCTGAAATTTTATGGTATCTCAACCTATTTTTCAGTTCATGAATTTTCTCCTATCGAGATCCCTAACAGCGGGATGGAGGAAAGGGCCGACCAAAAGAGAGAGCAAGCAAGCACGTACGTAGTGACCAACAACTGGGTGTTAAGATACAGGGTGTAGTGTAATTGGTGCACATATTTTAACGATAAATAGGAAAATGCAAAATAAGATGATTTTTAATGGTGATAAAAACCTTGAAACTCCGTTTTCGAAAAATGACGACCTGAAATACTTCAAGGGTTCGCCTACGAATAGGCTTACAATGCAACCTTCGAATAATATCTTACTTCCGAGGCGGGCTGCTGGCTCGCGTTTTAGCATAGGAAAAGAAGAATCGAATACTTTTAGATTCTTTTCTTAAGCGCGCGCCAGCAGCCCGCTTAAGAAGCTAGATTTTACTCGATGGCTGCATTGTAAGCCAATTCGTAGGGGAAACCTTCAAGTGTTTCTGGTAGTTATTTTTCGACAACGAAGGTATTTGAGGTTGTTGTCACTCATAAAAATCGTTATATTTAGCGTTTTTCTACTTATGGTTAAAATATGTGCACCAAATTACGCAACACCTTCTATAGTGAATTGTTCTACAGCCATTCCCTAGGCTTATTAGCTTTACCGAGTGACAATTCATTTATTGATTTTTCAAGTTATTATTCAAAATTTATTCACAGTCTTTTTTCACAATACTGTTGAGCTTCAGAAGGCGTCCTTGTTCGGTAGCAGCAAAACGTACCCAAAACATAAATCTTCCGCCACCGTATTTCGCTGTTGGTACAGTGCTTAGGCAAAAAGGCTTCGCTAGATTTCCTATAAACGTGTGCAACACTATTATAACCAAAGAACTTTATTGTTGTTTCGTCCGACCATAAAACTTACTTTCAGAAGGCAAAACTTTTGTCAATCCTGTTAATAATGAACGGGACAGATATGGCAGCTGTCACCCGACAGCGTGACTTGGAAATAACTATTAAAAACAACATACAACGCAGCCAGCTAGTTAAAAGGAGTGTAAAAATGGCAAGCTGAGTTCTGATATTCATTTTGAAAACTATTCATTTTGAAAACTACATCCTTGCTTCAAGATGAAAAGGCTTGAAGAATGGGGTCTTTTTTTCCGACGACAAGCTTTCAATCTAGACTTCCAAAGGGCTTTTGACAAAATTCCCCAACAACAGCAATGGCATCCAGAGAAACCACTGTATATACTTTGGATCCGAGTATGGCCTACGGGTCTGCAGCACGGAGAAAAGCTTGAAGAAGAGACGAGTGACTGGGCGCACGTATCATCAGGAGTTCCACCAGGTAGTGTGCTTGACCCTGTTCTGTTAATAATTTGCATCAATGATCTAGATTTTACCATCTATAGTAAAATCAGTAAATCTGTGGATGATACAAAACTATGTCATCATGTCACGAAAACAGCTAAGCTCCAATAAAGAGCTTGACCACGTCATGGAATGGAACACAGCGTGGCAGTTGAGCTTTAATGTCGATAAATGCTCAGTAATGCACGTAGGGCCGGAGAACCCTTCAATCCAGTTAAAAATGGACGGGATAGATATGGCAGCTGTCACCCGACAGCGTGAATTGGGAATAACTATTAAAAACAACATACAACGCAGTCAACTAGTTGAAAGGAGTGTAAAAATGGCAAGCTGAGTTCTGATATTCATCAACGGAAATTTTGAATAGCTGCATTTCCAAGAACATCATCATTCCCTTGTACAAGCCGTTAGTGCCCCCACGCTTAGAATTTGCTGAACAATTCTGGTCGCCACATCTGTTTAAAGATATCGATAATATGGAAAAGTCAAACGCAGAACTGCGAAATTGATACCTCAGCTGCTAAACAAGCCTTTCGACTGTTGCGGGTGTGACTTGTGATGGACGGAAGACCCCTTTCATTTTCATTGCAGAGGAAGTCAAAATGAATTCCAGGTTTTATCTGCATCTTCTGCAGACTCAGGTGGTCCCCTGGATCACAAACGTGTTTAGAAACGAAGACTATGTTTTCCAGCAAGACGGGGCTCCTGCCCATACCACCAATATCATTAAGAAATGTGCTGAAGAAAATTTCAAAGGTTTTCGGGCTTAAGAGAGATTTGGCTAGCGTCATCATCACATCTGAACCCAATTGACTATTCCATATGGTCCATATGGGAGACAAAGACCTGCTGCGCCAGCCACACAAGTGTTCCCGCTCTCAAAGCTTCTCTGGTCAACGTATGGGACGAAATGACAACTGAAACCGTGAGTGCCTCTTGTGCTCAATTCATCAAGAGGCTACGCTGTGTAGTGGCTGCAAACACGTAATCGTGATTCGTTCTTTGAAACCTCATCCTATATTGTATAATGTAATATTTTGGAAAACAATCGTTATTTGTTTGTTAATGTCATTTTCCTGCTTCCAAGAACTTTCCGAGACCTCTGTACCTACAACGGTCTTTTTTGAAAGACAGTAATAAATCGCCTGCGAAACAATGGTCAAAAACTCAAGCATAAAATTTGAAGAACAAAATTAAGCCGTATTTCGTAGTGAATGTTTGGAATAGGAGCCCTTCCGACGTTGTCGGTGCGGAGACAGTAAATGCGTTTACAAATCAACTTGACAAGCATTTGGAGAAACATCCTCCACAGCTAAGAACTCCTCCAGGAGCGGCAAACTCTTAACGGCCAAAGCTTCAGAGGCCACCTAAATTCATATTCTTCTCTCATCCGCGCCAAATATACAGATAGACGTCTCTAAGTTCCGCATATGAGTGGCAACAGGTCGTGCTTGCTTGCATGTATGATCATATTTTTGGCTGAGTTTCTCCCTCCTTTTGTTTTTATTTTGTAATCTATAGCCTACTGACATAACGGCAATAGCTCATAGAGGGCCCGGACGTAAGATTCGGTGTCTCTCTGAAACTGGTATTGGTTCGTCTACCGTCGCCTATCTAATCTAATCCAGCTATATTCAAATTTCGTCCAACTGTGTGTCGAGATACATTAGGTACAGGCACACACTCGCATTTACACTATATCTTTTGCAGTGGCCTTTGGGTTTTGGTTGAAATATCTAAAAATCTTTCGCTCAGCTTCCTCAGACACAGCCCTTTTCTTCAATGTCCTATCATGATCATTTTGGGTATGCTTCTTTATAATAGCTCGAACAGTTGACTTTGGAATGTTTAACCTTTTGGAAGTCCTATCATAGCCTTTCCCCCTACCCTGACAAGCTAGAACAAGTTTCTTGAAGTCTTTGACGTGTTTTTTTTTAAATTTCATCACAATGATATCATATTTCTATAAAACAGGTAGAAAGAGTTGAGTTATCTGCATGATTTTTGCAGGGAGTCGGGTGGGCTGACCTCGATATGACCCATACCAGAAACCTAGGATTAGCTGGCAAAAAAAAAAAAGAAAAAAATGACGGTCTTATGCAAAGATGGTTATGTTTTGGTCGTGTTTGTCTGTCTATCTCTGTCTGTCTGCCACTAGGATAACTCAAAAAGTTCTGAACCGATTTGGACGAAATTTACAGGGATAGTTAGGTATGTTAGGAGGAACAGATGGTTACCTTTTGGTGAAGATATGTCCATCCGATTGTTTGTTTAAGTATTTGTCTGCCTCATTTTTCTCATTGCCATAACTCAAAAAGTAAATGACCAAATATTGGTAATGATCCGTTTGTTCGTTCGCTTGTCACTGTTATTAATTTTAGGCTTGTTAGCACAATAACTCCATAAATATTGAATGGCTCTTTATAAAATTTATAGAGGTTGTTATCAATGTTAAAAGACATAAATGATTGAATTTTGTGTCGTTTGCTTTGTTCGTTTGTCTTTTTGACTCAAGTTTGTCATAACGTTTGATAGCATTATAACTAAAAAAATTACAAACGGATCTCCAAGAAAATTGTACAAGCTGTTATTACTATCAAAATGCACAAATGATCAGATTTTGGAGTTATACAAAAAATTATGGTTCCAGAGCCAATTTGAATTTTTTTGCTACCGTTGCCTCGTTCGGCGGAGGTATGCGCTCTTAGAGTGCTCTAGTTTAGGAATATTTTTGAGCGAATGACTATTATTTTTTCGTAGTTTGATATGGGCCCAGCTTAGTTGCCACCTCTGTACGTATTGACTGCTTAACGCCCGTCCTGCCCCAACCCTAGTACGTCTCTACCACCCAGCCTCCGTCCTACCCTAGCTCCAGTACGTCTCTTCTTCCCAGCCTCCGTCCTACCCTAGCCCCAGTACGTCTCTACCACCCAGCCTCCGTCCTACCCTAGCCCCAGTACGTCTCTACCACCCACCCTCCGTCCTACCCTAGCCCCAGTACGTCTCTACCACCCACCCTCCGTCCTACCCTAGCCCCAGTACGTCTCTACCACCCAGCCTCCGTCCTACCCTAGCCCCAGTACGTCTCTACCACCCAGCCTCCGTCCTACCCTAGCCCCAGTACGTCTCTACCTCCCAGCCTCCGTTCTACCCTAGCCACAGTGCGTCTCTTCCACCCAGCCTCCGTCCTACCCTAGCCCCAGTACGTCTCTACCTCCCAGCCTCCGTCCTACCCTAGCCCCAGTACGTCTCTACCTCCCAGCCTCCGTCCTACCCTAGCCCCAGTACGTCTCTACCTCCCAGCCTCCGTC
>LQNS02276770.1:13754154-13782094 GCA_001587735.2 Parhyale hawaiensis
ATTGCGTTGAAATTATAGTTCTTAGTATTACGACAAAATTGGTTCGCTATTACCACATTTATGCTAATGTTCATTACCTGTAATTGATTGTCTATCTATATCACAATTTAGCCTTGTATCGAGTCTGTGCAGGCCGTGCTCTGACATATTACATTTGCAAGAAGCTCACACGTCAGCATAGGCGGTTAGCAATTAGTATCTGATTTTAATTCAATTTAGGTCATTTTGATTGCCTAAGATTGAAGTAGCTTGAGCAAACGTTGATCTGAGGCTACTTTTTTTCTGATAGACACGTTCTTTCCATCAACGTGTTTGGGGTCCTTATGTAAATTAGAAAGCATTTAATCCAGTTTCATATATCAGTCGTAGGACCTATTTGGGGTTATGAGTGGGTCGCCAAGTACAGTGTAGTGGTACAGTGTAGTTAGTTCAGTGAAGTCTACTACAGATAGTAGCTATAATAGATGCTGATGTTAGTAGCCATCGACTTAAGCAGTTCCAAGACGATGCGCTCCTCGGATAACTTTACTTACTATGAACAATTATACTTTCATAACAGCACGTTAAGATTTAGTGTGACAGTGGTTATAGGAGTATCAAATTACTGAGCTTCATTCCACAGATTCAATACGAAGTGCGCCGAAGTATTTCCATAGTTTCAAAGGTGCACTGCGAGTAGCAACAGTTTATAGGCAGCACTGCTGCACGATAGAAAAAAATAAATAAACAGAAGCTTATATGGCACGCTGCAGCTGCTCTCCCACGCACTGCCTACTGGAGAAAAATATACTCAACTAACCCCAGATTTTCCCTACTGGCAGCTTGTTTTATTGCCGAGAAAATATGCCTTTGCTGTAGTAGCAACAGCTATTCCTCCCGTCACTATGCAGCGGCTGACAGGTGCACGACACTCCAGGGATTCCAGCGAGCGTGGGTCGCTCCGTCAAAAATTAACGAACAGCGGCGCCTGAAATAAATTAAAAGGAAACCTTTGTGTCTAAATTAAAACTTAGTCACTGCATCGCAGATTTCTTACATTGTTGGAAAAAACTTGAGTGAAAAATTATGTGAGCACTTCTGTTTGTGTACAAATTAAAGCGTTCAAACAGCCTGTCGTTCTGCTGTTTGCTGTAAAGTAAATTTGAAATAGTAAAAAATGAGCAAAAGAAGTATTCATAGCAATTTTATGTTGCTAAAGCGCCGTGCTTTGGTGCACTTGAACCGAAAGTTCTTGCCCAATTAAGTCATAGCTTCACTCATTCCATTACAGACTCTTTTAATATTGGAGAAAAGTAATAAATAGGAAAAGATAATAAATGCAGACCTTTATAGTCGTTTCATCAAGTATTCTTCTGATTTTTGAAAAATATAATGGAATTTTAATGTAATTAACCGATTCTCCTGTGCCTTAGTTCATACTTTAGCCGCCACATTGCTATTTATTTTGATTGCGATAATGAAAAAGAAAAATAATAATATGGACCAAAACTCTTGCAGCAAAATTGCTATGTTATTCTGTACGTTGCAGATTTGGTCAAGCTTAGAAATTATTTAAAATAGAAATGATACAAAATAATCCAAAGAGTTCGTATATCAATATAACGTGGCTTGCCAGATTGTAGAGTTTTTTTTATAATAAACATAGTAGGCCAGAAATGATAAGTTAATTAATCCGAATGGTCTGTACCTAATTTAAAACTGTGAAACGTTGCTGTAGTAGAAGCAGAGCAAATGTTCTGGTATAGACAATCAGGGTGGAGAATTTAAGTCTCCCTGTCATGCAGGCAAGTTCTTTGTAGGGCTTGATGGGATCAGTCAGCAACCGGTTTGCATGCTGCTGTGGAGGTACTGACCTTCGGCAGGAACGGGAAGGGTCGGGGGTCGCAGATCTGCCCCATAGAGCCTTCCATCACTGACGCAATAGCTCTAGACGATCTGTGGTCAACCACAGTTTCTCTGGGACTTGATGGTCTCGTTCTGCAGCTCGAATCAGTGCGTGTGTGTTTCCGAGTCGAGAGTGCGGTCAACATGACTTTCCCTCCCCTCTAGTTTTTCATCAGATTAGATAGGCGGCAGTACACGAACCAATAGGCCCATTTCCAAAGAGACACCGGAACTTACACCCCGGCCCTCTATGAGCTATTGTTCTTGTATTAGTAGGATATAGAGGACTGGATCGAAAAAGAGAAAAAGGGGGGGGAAGAATCCCTGCCAAAGAGACGATCATGAATGCACACAAGCACGATTAAGAGATGCTGATATGCGAAACTTTGAGAAGAAGACGGATTATGGTGGCCTCGGGAGATTTGGCTGTTAAGAGTTTGCAAATACTGGAAGAGGAGTTCTTAGCTGTGGAGGATCTCGCTCCCAATGCATGTCAAGACGATTTTTAAACGCTTCACTCCCTGCGGCCGGCGCTTAAGTAATGCCCTGGTCCATGGTAAATAGTCTCCCTGGATGCCATGGGCTTCCAATTTTTTCATTAGCCGTTTATTGGGGACTGTGTCAAAAGCCTTTTGGAAGTCTAGATACACAAGGTCTACACCCTTTTTGTTCATTTATAATATCTGTAACTTTGGAGAAAAAGTCCAGTAGGTTTTGTTAAGCAGCTTCTTCCATTTCGGAAGCCAAGCATGTTATTTGCTGTAAGGTGCACCGTTGCGCAAAATAAAAATAATTCCAAAGTGTTCTCGATTAATCAGAGCGTTGATGTATTTATTGCAGAGAGAATCGTGGACATTCTCTCGTATTTTGAAACATTCCTTACATAATTTATTTCTCATCATGTCAGAGCGTAGCACGAAGAAAAGTTCTTATTTTGGTGCAGTTCTTGAATAATTTCTTCCTCTTTGCTCGTGTTATTTATATTCACACCTAGTTTCCAACTGTAGCAATATAAGCGATAACAGATATACTTGATTTGCCGCAATTAATCACAGCCCGGATCTAGATTATGATGGAATGAGTTCAAATGAGGCCAACTGATCACCCTTTTAAGTATTCAGCAGGCTGGAATAAACTACAGTACGTTCAGCCATATAGTGCTAAAATTACACTTAAATTCGGTGGACTATTTTTGCATCTGAGAAAAATGGGAAACATGAAACTTGTTTACTTTAGTATCTTTTATGACAAGTTTACTTAAACATCTTCATCGTAACTTGACTTTTGACCGTGAGAAAAGGTCAGTAGAGCTAAATTAGGAACATAGGCTAGCACGCATATCGGCTTCTTGGCTAATTTCCATTCAGCTTTACTAGCAACCACAATAAGCGAAAAAAATAGGGAAGAACTTGTACAATAAGAGGTAATAGGAAAATAAGCGCATACGTTAATTAAGAAAATAACGAGAGCATCCCGAGTGCGCATACCTCCGCCCAGCTAGGCAACGTTTACGGTAATGTTGAGTTAGCTTTGAAACTAGGATATCCTCTGTATCAAAGCTGGAATCTTGTCATTTGTGCCTTTTGGCAGAAATTGCAGCTTCTGTGATTTTCTTGAATATCCGTTCATAACTTCTCGAGTTATGTTGCTGACAATCATTCTGCCAAACATTAGCCAAGCATACGACCAAGCCAATCATCACTCAAATTTGCTTATTTATGTCTTTTAACATTTCTGACAACTCCTGTATGTTCCGTAAAGATCCGTTCAGAATTCTTCAGTTATTTTGTAAAAAAAAAAACAATAAATCAAACAGAGACGAACAAACGATCGAACCAACTGATCATCACAAAAACTTGGTCATTTACTCTTCGTAATATACCTAACAACTCATGTAAATTTCATAAAAATTCGTTCATAGCTTTTTGAGTTATGGTACTAAGAAAAAAAAGAGGCTGCAAACAAACGGTTGAACGGATCTGCAGCAAAAATTACTATCTGTTACTCTTAACACGCCTAACAATTCCTGCACATTTTTTGAAGATCTGCTCATAACATTTTGAGTTAGTTTGGTGGCAGAGATAAAATTACCGAATAATTAATGAAATAATAGGCAAAGTCTGCTCTATTTCGTCACATAGCCATCGTATGAAACAGAACAGAAAAGGATAGGCTGCTATATTAGGACAGACACGGCTCTTGCTATAGAATTGAAAGCATCAAATATAGCGCTGAAAAAAATGACAATTTTAAAAATAGGAAGCCTATATTATAGTATCAGTAGGCAATGATAAACACAACTCAGAAGTGGCGGGTAGACGTGGATGAAGAGCAGTGAAAGAAGTACCTCCGAAGAGTGAGGCTGCTGTCGATGTCAAGCTGGAATCCTTTGCTGGTAGAACATTTACGGGATCCACCGGCGATGTCAGAGACTCTAGATAGGTTATAATTTATGAGGTGTGCTGTCATAAACGCCCTACATTAAGCTCGCTGCACACGAGAGTTGGAAAACGGGAACATTTCACGTTCTTGGAACAAATGTTTCTGCAAGCGTGACAACTGCTTTACCTGTTTACACATGTCGATTCCAAATATGTGCGTTGCATATTGAAACACAATCGAAGTTAACCCTACAAAGGGAGATCTGAGGTGTATCGCACCGTACCCTGCAGAAATTTACATACTTATTGTTTTCAAATTTCAATTGAGTTGCTGGAAACTTGTGATTTTTCATAAAATGGCATTTTCATGTTTTGTGAAAAAAATTAATAGAAAATACAATACATAAGTGAAAATACCATAGATTTTATTATAAATGGTCCCTATAAAGGGGGACCAGCGCGATAGTGCACTGCACCCTGCATTCTTACGGCCGGCAGCCCCGTACGTGTCAACGTCTGTTTAATCTGTGTATCTGCATGTAACTTCATCCCAGGGTTATAATTACTGATGGGCAGCGAAGCTTTGTACACATTATTTATAATAAATATGACCACCTTAGCTAAATGAGGCTACATCAGTGCAGTCGCAGTCCATTGTATACTGTATCATTGAATGGATATTGTTGTGTACACTCGTAGTACATTAATTGTTCTGCTTACGTAGACAGTACAATCCCTGCAATACAGCAGGCGCCCCGCAGTTCTCGAACAGATGCACACTGCCTGCATTGGTGAGCAAACTGCCACTGTTATCGTACAAAATGTATATGATTGTATACTTTCTAGCGTTCTTTTAGATAAGTTCATTTTATGGTGTTTTACTGTGATCTACCATTGAATTGATTATTCTAATTATATTTCAACTCATGTATGAATGTCTGAAGAGTATGCCTGTTGTTTTATAATCCGGAATACCAATAAATAATGAATTCATTAGCAAATCATTAGGCTGAGGTACACTACACCTCACCTCTCCCGTTACAACTCTTCGCTAGTGGTCTCCCTTTGTAGGGTTAAGAGAGGTATTCGAAAATGAGCATTGGGCAATCGCTGAAGTGGAAAAGCAGCCATAGCAGCCCAGATTTTAACGAGTTCTTGAATACAATAAAATTAGACACGCTGCACGTACCCATGGCAACGTAATCGGAAGGGGATAGGGAGAAACGTTCGCGTGTTTTAACTCTCGTGACCAGTAAACTTTAGGATAAATTGAGTTGGCCAGGGTTGAGTGAAGCGCGTTATTAATTGGAGTAGGTTAGCTTTGTTTGCTCCCTTTAGGAAAGAACATTAACTAACCGCGGAATTTCCACGGGTCCCGCTAATTTGATATGTTTCTTCTTTTGAGTGAGGTAGACCGTAAATGAAAGGTGGTATCTTTGATTGAGTTTTCCACGCTGTTGTACATAAGCTATATCGCATATTTTTTTCAAATGAATTTCTTCGCAGCAGTAAGAAAGGCTCAATATTGGTTGAAGTTTTCATTCCTTTCATGCATAATCCATTTGCTTGTTTTCCTGAGCATAGGTAAAGGTAAAGTCAACTTAGACCACACCCTCGCCTGAGAAACCCACATGCACTGGTTTGTGCTGCGGGTATAGGCCCACTGGCGTCAGAGGAGTAAGTGTAGTTGCAGTCGACTTCTGGTCACCAAGAACTATGGCGCCAATTTGACGGAACGAACAAACGACCCGAGACCCCCACCCCCCTCATCTCTGAGGAAAGCAGTTTCGCCACGGAGCCGTGTATGCACACACAACTGCTGAGTCAGCACACCAAGATCTGCAAAGAGCTCGCGTGCCTGGCTGGGCATCGAACGTGCGAGCGATACAAGGTGTTAGAGCTGAGAACGGAAGCATGCTGCTACCGTAAAAATGTATTTATTTGTGGTAGTTAAGTGAAACACGCAAAGCAGAGGCTAATATGTATTCACTTCATATTACATATCGATTTTGAAGGTTCACCTATCTCCTGGTATCCAGATTATAGTGAGCCCTGAGCATTTCCCGTGAATTTCTTCTCAACTTTCTAGCATTTCCAAACTGATATTCGCACCTTTCCTTGCAGGAGGAAAATTTTGCTCTCGCAAACTCATGACGGCACGACTTTCGTTCTTTAATGGACCATCAAGCCTGCAGGTATGAGACCTATTTTGCAGCAAAACATGTGCCGCAATCAAAAAGTATAATAACATAATTATTGCTGCCATTTTGACACGTGAGTACTCTAACTTACTGTATAAATTGAGCGACACATGATATGGAAGCTCACGCTGCGAAATGTTATGGATAGACTATATTATTATTATCACTATACGGACATGCTCACTGGACAAAAAAAAAAAACAAAACAAAAAAAAAAAAACAGAGAAACACAACAGAACAGGAGGGGAACAGTTTTGTAGAGACTAGCTGCACAGTAAGAACAATATAATAAAGAATAAGGAATGCCCATTGAAAAAAAGGAGTGCAATGATAAGTTCCTGCTGCCAAGCGAAGAATGAGAGAAAGGTAACAAAGATATTAACTCACATGCAAATGAGACATGTGATTTCTTGAAAAAGGAGCAGTTCAAAACGGAAAGAAGAGAAACTTAGACAATTTAGACTTGGAAAAGTAAAAAATTGCAAAACGAGAGAATAAGAATGAATGCATGAAATGATATAAGGTTATGGTTCGAAAAGAGAGAATGTGATTGTTATTATAATTTCATGCATGCACCGCAAAGCAAATGGAGCAGATGAAACAAAAGGTTTACTGATGAGAAACGAATACACATTCTGAGCCTGGCCGGGTATACGAAAAAAACATTAATAATGGAAAACCCGCTACAGAATGGAAGCGAAGGGATGAAAGACTCACATTTCAAAAGGAAGCACTTTAAAATGAAGCGCTTTTTCCCGATTTTCAGTAACAATTCCTTCTTTCTCACTACAGGAGGAGAAAGAATTCATACTGTGAAGCATATTCTAAGACGAAAAAAAGAATAATAAAGCGAATGGGCAATTTTGTAAACGTGAACGATGTAACAAAGCAAAAAGGGAATAGCAAAACGAACTAATCGATCTACAAAATGACAAACGAAGAAAATGAACTCAATTTAGAAAACATAAAGCAGAGCTTGAAATGAAAGTTTAGCTCCAGAAATAGAGGGAGAAAAAATGAAAAACTCTACGAGAAATAAATTTAAAATTACGGTTCTGAGCACGAAAGCAGAATTTAATGAATAGTCTCGCTCTAGAAATAAATTAAGTCAGAACATGCGAGAGATTCAGGGAAAAAGGGAGTGGATGAGAGAAAGCGAGAGAGAGGTGAAAAATTCCCACTACAACACGCGAAAGAGGGAGACCGACAGACTCCCTGTACAAAAGAGAGAGAGAGACGAAAGACTATGTAAAGTGAAAGACTCGCACCAGACTTCCCGTCCGTTCCTTCTAAGAACAAATGCCTCCTAAGGCCTTTGTTCTCACAGAGAATTAAGTTGTTGGGTCTAATTATAATTCAGGCAGTCACTTACCGCATGAATTAATGCCTAACTAAATCTGAGCACAATCGCCTGTCTTGATAACGACCATCTTGAATTCTAATTCGCTTGTGGACTTAGGTACTTGAATTGTAATGGACGGAGCAACTAACCGGTACACTCTCAGGATTACAGGTCCTTCAACTCCAGCCAACCCTTGTATTAAAGGCACAGCGGCTTATTGCTTTTATTCAAAAGTGGAACAGAGCGATTTGTTAAAGTTTGTGACGGATGGACCAGGTAATTTGAACACGTTAGCTTTTGCAGATATTCAACTCCAATGAATCCTTAAAACAGTTCACTATTTTCATTCCATAAGAAATGGATAACAACTTTATTGACGTTTACGTTTGTTTGCTTCCACTGCTGTGTTTTGGTTAAACTGGGAGCCCAAAAGTTCCTTCAAATAAAGTAGGTAACTCATGGTTTGTTCTCCTTTCACTTGAGTGCAATTGACATTCACATCCTGAGTTAATGAACTATCTAGGTGCATATCATATTGGACGACGAAAACAAAATAATGACTTGTTTAAGTTTTGCATACGTTGCTGCTGCCACATATTTTTCTCAAGCTAGCCCTGTTCTTGCCTAGAAAAAAATATTTTTGTAACTTTTAGAAAATTTTATTTCAAAACAGAATCGAGTAGAAAAACTGTTAAAGCGTTAGGAAGATATTTCTTACCCATTCAGTAACCCATTATTTTAATCTCTTTGTATGGCCAAGTCATTATTTTAATTAAAGCTGTTAAAAATAAAATTATTTGGTTGGAAGAGCAAAGCGGAGGGTAAAAAGTACTCGTAAAAGCGCTTAGATCACACACACCCCAGCTTGGACAGACATATCTGTTGTCCGTGCTGCAGATACGTCCCTTTATTTCCCAGAGGTGGGTACGGCTGCAGTCGAAAATAGTTTATTGTCGGAGCTATGACGTCATTGACGACACCAGCGACCGTAACATCAGCACTCCCAGTAGACCAGGTATGATAAACTTACTGACGGAGCATTGTCGAGCATCTCAGCTTTCCTCCTTGGCGTGGAATAGAACGTCTTATTCTGTGACAGCAAGCAAGGCAACACCATTAACTACGGAATAAAGCAACAAAATTAAGCTAGAAGCTTATTTCATGAATTGCAATTAACCACACTTTTCTATTTAATATCACTACTGCAAACTGGATTAATTTAATTAATCCCTGATCAGAATATCACTCTCAGCATTGCTGACTACACTGAATCTATATACATGTAAGTATCATGTCCATTTGTTCAATGCAGTTATATTTATGCTGTCATACTTAAATTCACTACAGCAAGTTTTTATCTTGCATAGTAGGAGATAAATGTATTAGGATGTTAACTGTATTTGGAAGAAGATCGCGCGATATCTGAAGTGAGCTTGTTAAGAGCTAATGATAGGAGCCCTTCAGTGAATACTGTACAAGGGCAATACAAGTCCACAAAATGTGTAGTTCTATTCTAATGAGAGAAGCGATATTTTTTCAGTCATGCATTGAAATGCAAATGACTGTCCACACTACGCCTTGTGATTCGTTGCAGGTTATATATATTGTTATCAAAAATCTATTTTCATCTACCGTTATTATTGTCTATTCTGATTCTTATGCATTGCCATACATATATCTCTCGCCATTGCTGTCCGGTATTTTGTACAGTATTGTGTTCAGTATTTTTATCTCATGTCCTTGATATTTAGTATTGGTATTATCTATTGGGCCGGAACTCTTGTTATTGCTATCGAGGTATCATAGACCGCAACAGTACTTGACTCTTAGGTCCAAGTGGCCTCTGACGCTGGCGGCCAAAATGGGAAAAATGGGATTTTCTCAAGAGCTATTATGAACATGTCCAGGCACAGTCATGCAGGCAAGCACCCAAGTGAGTCCCCACCGTATCCAAGATACCTTCTCCGCAAGAAAAATGTTGGGTACCTTGGAAGTTTTTCTTCAGTATTAGATAGGAAAAAAGAATAGCTCTTGAGAAAATCCCATTTTTCCGTTGCCTACTTTTGGCCGCCAGCGCCAGACCTAAGAGTCACTTACTGTTGCGGTCTTTGAAGGTATTATTATCTATTGCTTATGTATCGTTATAAGTAAATTAAGCTGAACTGTTACAAAATCTTCAGCACAACCAACAGTAGCAAACGTAGGGCTCGAAGTACGTCCAACACCATATCTCAACATGAATGCTAAAATATGGCCTACAACTGGCCAACTATAAATCCGAAATCTCTGCCTAGCTTCGAGAGTTTTAAAATTCTCGAGAAAGGTGCGAGACGTGCGGCACCGTCCAACATCCTCCTTTTTCATAGACCCATAAGCTTACTTAATTTGCTAACGAGGCTTCCGCGATATTTCTTCGACTCGTTGACTGGCTGCCAAAAAAGCCACTTTCTAAAGTTTTTACAGCATATCATTCTGTTTTAAAGGCTACTCTCGTCAAGAAATTTTCCAACTTTAAGCACATCTACATGCTCTTCAAGGACCTATTCTTTAGAGAGCCAAGTCTAGCGGCGCTGCTATTAAGTTACTCCGCTATCGCTAGGCCAGCGTAATTCATCTCATTAGGATTCCGACCGTATGTTTGAAGCTGCAAGCTCTAGACTTCTTATTATCTCAGGGAACTCATTAGACTATGGCAGAGCATGGAAATTAGAGACACTCGTGTGCTTTGAACCAAGAGTTACAGTGAGAAAATTGGACCTGGGAGTGATTTACAAAGGATAAAACACATAATACGACGATCACGGGATGAGCAAACTGGACGTTAGTTGCAAGTGTGATGGACACGGAAAAAGATGGAGAGCGCCGCCAAACCTCTGCCGCTAGGATTATTTTTTGAAGTTGTGCTGGCTTGTGCGCATTAATGTGCAAAGTTTTTGCTGATTATTTTTGGACCTTGTTGACCGGTATTATTTACTCTATCTTTCATGCCGTTACGTATATGTTACACTTCACATAGGGTTTTTCTTACGAGAGACGAAATAGGTAAATTCATTCATAAAAGAAAGGGTAAAATGACACGTTCTTTCCCGCGGTGCAGGTCTAAATTTAAAGAAGTGTATGATGAATTTTGAAATTACATGAACTTGAAATAGCTACGTGGAGGTTGGATGTATGAAGATAATTTTATGGCAAGTTTAAATTAAAATTTCTGAAATGATAGAAATATAGGTAGACGTAAGGCGTCTAAATAAAATAAATTTTGCATTAGTAGATAGAAATCGAATCCAGTTTGACCCTCGAGCGGTGATAACTACTGACTATGAATATTCCAAACTCACAGCTTGTTGAAGAACTGCGGTATTTAAAAAAAATGTAGGATTCGTATTATAAATACTGTACGTGTAGGGAGGAATCACGGCATTTCTGGCATTCTCGGCCTAAATTTCCTGAAGAACTGCCAAACCCATTTATGCCTCCTGTCTGCCGCATAGGACAGACCCATGAAGATGCTATGGCGTACATGGGCTAAAATTCAGCTACAATGTTTTGTGCAACGTAGCAAGCCTACGAAATCTCAAAAAATAGTTGTAATTATACTAATGAATCCAGACTGTAATATCGATTACAAATAAAATATTCAGTATATTTGCTGAATGCAATTACAAGTTGCACAAGTGCGGTAATCCTCATTACCGTCAATTAATTTTTGGTGTTTGAAATTTACGGCGTAGAGCTTGCACATGTGATATTAGCCTTCAAGTTTCCAATCCACTAAGAAGTATTTGAGCTTCAGCCGTCACTGATACTATCTACAATATCAATAAAATTGCATGCCTCGTATGTCAAGGACTGGCAAACCTAAAATGCACAAAGCAACCTCATGAAGCCCAAAACGTTGCCACAAAACAAAGGCTGATCTGAATTTCACAAGATCTACACGGTTGAACACGGATCCCGGCAATACAGTTTATACCAACAAATGGATGATAAAACCCCTAGTGAACTGAGGAGTTTGACATCTAACCGCCACCAAGACCGAGAGATGGGCTGCAGCCTCAGCTCGTGTGTTTCTTCTAAAGATTTGTTTACGAGGTGGAGAAAGAAGAATACAACCAACGTCCTTCACATTGGAGATGAGTACTGTTGCCTATTGATGAACTGTTAAATAGACTCAGTCACGAAGCATTGCGTACTAGTGACAGTCCGTAGAGAAATTTTCACAATAATAGATTGAGTGATGCAGCCCATCAAGTACCCTAACAAAATTTGGGGCCACGTCGCGCCGCGCAGTAGCTGACTTACGATTTTAGCTTTTGCGGCGGCCCTAAGTTTTGGTCGGGTAACTATCTCCATTCACCTTACGTTACCTCTCGTGGTCAGCGTACTAGACGAAGTGCAGGTGATGTTGTGTTTGCCACCTGACGAGGGTGTATGTGCCATTGCTGTACTCCGTGGCAGGCGGCAGAGCTGGCAGCGACTTATCTCTACGGAAATAAGATAATGCATGGTAGCTTGTAACGGCTGTCAAAAGGTTATCACTTCTTTTAGAGCTGTGGCTTCCAAAGTTCTGTTTTCTACGGACCCCTGTGATATCGCCCTGAAAGTCACGCCCCCCCCCCCGCCGCCATAAAAATAGCATCAACTTTGTATATTGGGTACTGAATGAGCACTGTAGATATCGATAGTTTCCAGGCTACTGGTTTTCAGTTAATACAGAACGGCCGATCCATAACAACATACGCCAAACATATAATTATTCACGTCTCAGTCACGTGACATCCCAGCTTTGAACGTTATGAAGCAGTAGGGGGTCCGTGCGTGAACAACAGGAGGTCTGTAGGTTCATATGCACCCCATTGGGAAGCACTGTTTTAGAACATGAAAAACTTTTGAAATATGTAGCTTCCAAATAGTTCATTTAGGTCGGCGTTCAATTTATAAAACTTCAACTTAACCTTTACATTATGGACTAATAACTTCTACCTGTCAGTACTGTCATGCTGTAAAAAAACATATTATTGCCTAGCTAAATTGTATTATCTTCTATGTTTAATTAGACATTACGCGTCAGCACTTGAGTAATTAAAAATTCAATTTAATTGCCATAGTTTCTTCAATTTAATCTTCAGGGTTGAATGAAAGCTTAGGTTTTGTTTTTTGCCATAGGTAAACTCTATTGTAACTTCAATCAATATTTTAGAAATAATGCATCAGCCTCGGATGATGCCAAATGTTTATATTTCACCTAAGAATAAAAGAAATAACAGTGTTTGCATCAAAGATATTTACAGTTTGCACTGTAAGCTAAAACTCTTACTTCTATCCAAGTTAACCATAATATCTAGGAAACAATAAAATCCAAGATAATATACGATACGAATAAAGTATTCTAGCAACAATACCATCAAGTAATCAAGATACAAAGAGATAAACTAGCCTGAAGAAAACGGATTTACGACCTGTCATCTAATCATGTCAGGACCCGTCGAACGGCCAGCTGACCTCAGCAGTTTTTGCCTCGTAACCTCAGCATGCGACGGCCGGCCTTTAGGCCTTTCCCTTAAACAAACATTATCATTTTTCTCTAAAAAAAACCTTGGCTGGGACGAATTAGGGTTCAACCGATGCTATCTTCTCTTGTCTACACAAGTCGATGAATAAGTCGAGATCTTAAAGATCCTGTGAGGCTTTGCGTATTTGGGAAACTGTGGAAAAGCATGCGTTTTGCGTGTGAAAATATAGTTAATTATTATTTTTTTATTGAAAGAACTTCGTAGAAGATGAGCTAAAAGTTAAAAATGCTGTCTTCTTTTGTATTTACGAGTACTGGAATAAGTATAAGTCCTATAGATCCTATAACAGATAGCGTATTTTCTGAAACAGGGTAAAATTTAAGTATTTCAGTAATAATAGCTCAGTTTATTAAAAAATAAAATAAAATGAAACAAAGAACAGTGTTCAACTGCTTCAATCTAAAAAGGGAGTTTAATAAAAAAATTGTTGAATAGGAATATATTAACCTTCAACTGCTTCCATGGTCCTTACTCGCTCAAGTCATTGATTAACTTACATCCTATAGAGCTTATGTAAGGCACTTTAAGAAATGCATTAGCAACACGTGTTGTACTTTTATTTGATGTTTGTATTATACTCTCGTCAAACACGCTAACCAATTTTGTTGCTGACGCAGACATAAATTTCTAATACCCATAATTTGGATTGCTTCACAAGTGGGCTCGTATAATAGAGTTGTGTATAGCGTATAACACGCCTGGTAAGTTTTTTTTCTGTAATTTTCTATCAATAAAGCTGGACGCCATTGGGAACAAAATGTCAAATCTAGTGGTTATTCCAACTTTTTTTTCATTAACAAATGTGTTTCATTAAGGTAACTAATTTTTACTGCGAAAGAATTTCCCTTACGCGCCGTGATACTGGGCTGAAAATGTTTATTTTAGTACAATTTATTTATACAGCTGTTAGTATCATTTGACTTTATTCTCACCATGTTACCCTTAGAGTCATTCAGGTCTCATGGACTACAAAAATAAATTTACATGTGTTGGAGCGCATGTCCCCATAAATTCAAGAAAAAATCGAGGCCATTGTTGTCACAAATGTGAAGAGCATGACCTTTTAATAATGGTATATCATCTTCATACTGTAGGCGCGGTACAAATGCAGGTGCTGAAAAAAAATTTTAATTTCCTCTTCCATTGGTATAAGTAGTTAGAAAATATCGTGCATAAAAAATTTTTTATCTGAAAAAAATCGTCTGATGTGATTTTTTATTTGGTAAAATGCAGTCATGCGGCCCCGCCGCATCTGATCGGTTAATCTCTTTTGTCTGCTCGAGGGATACATTTTGAAAAATTACAGATAAAAGGAAATACGATCAATTTCTTCGCATCTGCTTTTGGACTGACCAGTTGATGTTTTTGAAGAAGATCATTGTATCGTAATGCTTATTGACGCCATAGAAAAATAAATGCCAATTGCACCGCGTGTTTAGAGTTTACACATTGGTAAAATCCAGGCACTGCTGGCTGAGATTTATTTGAAGTGCAGCGCGATACAGGTATTTGCTTTCCCAAAGTGTTTATTTGCTCCGTATATGTAGTGTGCGTTCATTACACGCTTAGAGAAATTTCCATTTATATCACCAGGTGCTGAAAACTAAGCGCATTTGGTCCCGTAGAGAAAAGAAGATATTCTTCACAATGAATCTAGTACACAATCTACACTAAGTAGCTATATAATCACACTGAGTACCCGACAGACAAAACTTCACGTTAGAATTAAGTGTTGGACTTCAGCTTCCGTGACCGCTACTAGTGTACAAATATTTTCATTATTCACCTACAAACAGAAGCAGGTAAAAATAGCCCAAGTAATTGCCTAGCATATGGATACCATCTGTGCTTTCAAATGACAACGCTTACATCTGTAGGTATTTACATACGCTTACCACTAGAGGTTCGTGGTAGCTGAAGTGGACGAGCTGTTTTCCATAACAGGCAAATGTCTTTCTTTTCTGAACCAGAGGATGGCTGCTGCTATTAAAGTATAAAAATATCATTAGCCATCTTTCAGTTACAGCCAGTAGAGTACCTGCTGAGATGTAGAGTTTTCAGCGCGTCTGTGTATCTGTCATTTTGTATTCACGGCTGCCAAAGAATATTTTTCCTCCCAAAAATCATGTTTTCCTTCTCAAAAATTCCATTGGCAGCCCTTGCAGTGGCATCAGAAGCTGGCGAGCAGCTAAGTAGCAATGTGATCAAAGATGTAGGAGCTGCATTATTTGGAGGGACCGAAAAAGCTTTGCTGGTTGTTATGGGTTAATGTGTTAAATATATCGTAGGCTATCCAGTGAGGTGGGCCGCGGGATATGAGGACCAGATGTACGACGATTCTAATACATGAAAAAATTACTAACAACGATAGTACTCATGGCTCCAGTTTATGAGCAGCAGCCCCGGACCGCCACTGGTACCGACATGCTGCCATATTCTCAACAGGGAAGGACTACACAATCAAGTTTCTCAAGGAGGATACAAGAAGATGCCTCGCAGGTTACATCCTGTAAAGAAAAAATAATAGATCGGGTGAATGATAAGAAGATTAGAAAGCGGGATCGATTGGTACTATAGCAGTGACGCAAAATGGAACCTTGGTTCCCAAGAGATGGCGGTGAGCCGAGCTTTGAATTTTCTCTGTTCTGTATTAATCAGCACAGCTCTCACCTTGTATTGAATTGAATTCCATGAAGATCAGCAAAAGGCCGTAAAAATCCGCCAACAGGGACCGGGTTACGTTAAATAACTATATAGATACAAGTAAGTGTTAATTTCAAAGAAATATCCTGTTAAGTGCTAGTTAGGTTTAATAAATACCTTCTGATGTAGTTGCTAAAGTAAGATTAATTTTAACAGGTGACGACTTCACCAAGCGATAGCGTAACCAACCTATGATTGACTTTGCCAGGCGATGATAGCGATGGGGCGAATAATGGCATTCGCGGATATCCACACCTTTTTTGAACATCCGCATCTGCGATTCGAGCGATTCAACTAAGATACATCCGCATCCGCGAGTCAGCATTTAGGAAATTCTTCCTTCACATCTGTTGTAAGTGAGGTGCGGATGTGCACTGTTGTGCAGGATTCACACTGTACAGTGTACACTATGCTCCCCACAGTGCTTATAGCTACAGATTCCTATTTAGACATTTAACTGAAATTTGTGCAAGTGCTGTCCCTGTCAACAAAGCACAATCTCAAGTTTTTTTTTTCTAAGTTTACTGCAAAGCTGCCAACACTTCGTTTTTAAACCAAGATCTTTGATTTTTAGCTTGGTTTATAGTTTTTTAAGCAAACTTTTTGCATTCGTGGTTTTTTGACTATTTCTGGGAAAATACCAGAAATATATCATCATTTACGAAGACTGAACCTATTTCACAACTTACTTATGATGCACTAGATTAAAACCGTGTAAAGCATATGGTCTACTATACGCTATGCATGTGTTTTGTTGTATTAGTCCGCTCTAGTCCATACTTTACATAAGAAACTATCATTCGCCCTTTTTTGTATCTAAACTCACCAGACATCGAAATTCGACAGGTGACGCAATACGTGAAGCGATGCTATTCGATGCTCAACGCCTACACTGCTTCGGCGTACATGCTGACGGTGTCAGGGACTTATATGCCTTCGTCTCGAGCATTGGTTTATTGTAGGAACTATCTTTGAATAATTATAGTCTTCAATCCATCCATAGGAACCAAACAACTCTATTACATCATCGAGTGACACTTTTCAATTTTTAACTCTATATATATAATGCTGTAACTAGTTCTTGAATACGAACGCCATTATTGGCGAATGAATGTATCGTTGTTACATCGTATGAGTATCGAATATGGCTGGAAAACCCTGCAGATAATAATAATAATAATAACAATAATGACGCGATACGGTTGCGGTCGGACGAAATGCAAAATGACAGAGGTGGTGAAGTATTGAGATTGAGCTGTCAATTACCCCTTCCACGGTACTTGTTTTTACTTCTTTAGCATTAAATGTTCAGTGAGAAATATAAATGAAAGGCCAATATAACTGCCTTGCTCAGGACGCGGGAGTCGACAGTCCTCGGATACTCGTCACGTCATGGTTCGGTTTCGTTAGCATCGCTGCCTGGCCAAGCAACATGTGACAAAAATAAGCAATCATGTATCACATGGAAGTCCAAAATATATCTGTTGAAAGATCTGGAGAGCGGAGGTCCAGCTGGACGCTAGAAAGTGAGAGTAAAGGAAGCGAAAAGCGATGAGTAAGTTGTCGTCTTATCTAGATATTGACGATAAATAAATGCATGAGGTAGGAGTTCGTTCAGATTTTTTAGTAACTAGTCATGGCATTAAAGACAGGGCAATCTACAACAAAGATATCAATAGACAGGCATTTTATAAGAAATTTTGTTTTTTTTTCTTCATATCGTAGGCTTTTTTAAGGCGCTATCTTGATTTTTCGCAAAATGCAGAGTGCAGACTTAAGCCCTTATTACACGGGCGAACATTGCCCGGGAAACAGGAGGAATTACCCGGCGGGCAGCCCGTGTTGCCCGCTGCCGGGCAGACATTCGCTGCTGCCAGAGGTTTGCCCACTGCGCAAACTTTGCCTCCAGAGCAGCGGGCATTGTCACGCGAACATTCAATTTATTTGTTTTTAAGTCTCTCATAGTGTTGCAAAATTGTTGTGAACTAGTTATAGAAGCTATTTCACTTCAAAACTTGCAGATTTTCCTCACCGTTTAATCGTAATCGGATGAAATGTATGTAACTTAGAGCTGCCCGACCGATGTGACCTTGAGATTTCACCGTCTCGTGTAATAGCACCTCAATGTTCGGCGGACATGTTCCTCGAGATTCTGCCCGCTGTTCGCCAGACATTGCCCGCCCGTGTAATAGGGACTTTATTCTTGCAATGCAGTCACTGCAGACTGCAGCAGTAGCACTGGCGACTGTCGAGTGTCGAGGCCATTTGTTACTCCGTGTAGTAAGCTAAATTAGCTAATAGCGCCTTCAGTGTTGCTCGAGCTGCCGTTGTGAAAGGCTGTGTGTGACGGGGCGGCTATAAACTCGTTGAATGTTACAATTTTTTCGATAGAGGTAAACTATTTTGATTCAAACTTTGATTTAACCCCGTAAATATTTATGACACCCACATCCGCGGATGTTCAGATGGGAATATTCGCATCAGCATCCGCGGGTGTTGAGATGGTAACATCCGCAATCGCGTCCGTGTCAGAACTGTAAAATTCGCTCACAGAACCGCATCCGCGGATGTCCAAAAATGACCTTCGACCCATCACCAGGCAAAGACTCTACAAACCATTCCGAAATAATGAGTTGAGAGAGCACATTGAAGCTAAAGTCGCTCTGACTGTAGCTATATCCCAGCTCGGAAACCCACATGCACAGGTTCGTGTTGCTGATAAATCCCCTCCAGCGCCCAGCCGACTGTATAGCTACAGTCGACATCAGACTGTCTGAGATACGGTATCCAAGACGGAAGGTTCTTTTACAACTGCAGCCCCTCCACACAACCCCCAATAATTCTAGATAAGCCAGCATCTTCCCCCTCCCCCAGTGGTGCCTCAAGTAGATGTCGCATTTTTTATTCGTTTCTTTTTCTCTGAGGTTGTGTGATTTTTGCTTCGACTAGAGCTTCTGAAATTCATGGAAAAGGCTTGACTGACAATTCAGTGCTGACTTTCATCTTTTACATTTTGTGCATGATAGTGACAGACAGGCGTAGGAACAGAGATGAAATCAATTCGTAGCAAATTTGTATTCAAGTAGCAAAATGTTCACACCGGATGGTGCCATGACGTCGAAACGTAATTCGACAAGGAATACAATGGTAGAGATTAGCAGAATAAAACTGGAGACCGGCAGTCGCACCAAGTCCACGATTTGGACTGCCCTCCATCACGTGATATGTGGAGTTTCTTCTATTTCAGATCGCCTAAGTCATGCAGTTTTTGAGTTTCCCTCAGACATGAAAGTCCCTCTTGGCTCAATCACTGCCCATCGTTCGAATATCTTTGGCTGTGAATTTACAGCTAGATCTGCCCATCACGTAACGCATTCTGATTGGTAGTACTACCATGGCAACATCATGGTGTTCTCAGATCGTAATACATATCGCGGTGAAATAAACACGCGATACCGAGCTGGCAGTCGGTAAGCAACTCAGGGATGGCTCGCAACTGCCTCTCTCGTGGCACTTAGGTTTGGAATGTCACACCGCTGGAAAACTTGGAAAAAACTTGAGCAACGTGCAAGAGAGACAAAATATGTCATAAGTGACCCGAATTGTATTCCAACCATGTACAGCAGATTTCCAATGTTTTGTTGAGACCATGATTTAATTATATACTAGCTGGACCTGTAGAAATTCCACTTTTAGTTAATGGTTTCACCTACCTTAGCTTGACCTGAGGTAGCGCTTCCAACTTAACTCTCTCCCTCTATACGACAATATGCCCCGCACTTTGACCCTGTCCATATATACCCTTACGAAGTCCCTCTACCTTACACCTCGTCTAACCTCTTAGTATTCTGATGTCACCAGCGCATCTCACATTTATTCTGCCAGCAAAGAGTTTGCATTTGTGTTTTGATGAAGTCATGGAGAAACAGCAGCATTTCTTGCATTTTTTTCCTGTTTAAAGGTAAAGGTAAAGTCAACTTAGACCACACCCTCACCTGGGAAACCCACATGCACTGGTTTGTGCTGCGGGTATAGGCCCACTGGCCCAGATGAGCAAATGTAGTCGCAGTCGCCCTCGGGTTACGAACTATGGCGACAATTTGACGGAAGGAACAAATAACACGAGACCCCCACCCCCTCATCTCTGAGGAAAGCAGTTCCGCCACGGTGCCGAGCATGCACACACAACTGCCGAGTCAGCACACCAAGATCTGCAAAGAGCTCGTACGCCTCACGGGGCATCGAACGAGCGATACAAGGTGTTAGAGCTGAGAACGGAAGCATGCAGCTACCGTGGCGGTGTACTTGTACACCTTTTCTAAGCGCTGTTACTCGTAGTTTACCGATAATTTAACCCTCCATAATCTTACACGTTTCATTTTTTTTTCTCGGCAAATCCGATTTTTTTATTTTTTCTTGCACTGTTATAAAATCCGTGGAAATTGATCAGTAGCCTGTTATTTTTCTACTTTGTTTGATGCGATAACTATACAGCAAAGTACAGCAGACTCGACAAGTTTCTTGTCACATCAGCGTAATCCTTTGTTCTCTAGATGTAATTGTATTTCTGTAGACGACGCACATTCACTTCAAGAAATACTTTAGAGTCGAGAAGGCCAGATGGGAGCCCAGCACCTGGGCGTATCCTAGCTAGCAGCTGGCTCTACTATAAAAATGCCCTCTGCCACCACCAAAGCGAGCATAATTAATCATGAAAACTAATAAAAACGGTGTATATAATACGGGTGAGTGATGCTCATGTCTTTGGTTCGAAATTCTAATAGTGAAAAGCGTAACGTGTAGACACATGGACGGACGGAAATAGAAACGGAGCTTCCAGTAGAGTTATAATATAGATGTATGAATACTGTTTGCCCTTGAAAAGCCTTTGAATAAATGTGGAATATTAAGTAGAGTCATAAGTTTTGAATTATGACTCTGGTTTAAGCAGCATCAGAAACTGTGGCTGCTGATGCTGCATCACCAGGCAGTAGTAATTCCCATTTGAATTGTGAATAGAACCTCCGACCTTGAAGTAACGAGTAGACAGCAGTCCTCACGATTCAACTGACGGCAGAAATTCATACATGTTGGCGAGATCAAACAAAGATGGATTTACTAGTCGATCAATTCGTCAAAAGAGGAATTTACCAAGAAACGCATTTACTAGGCTACGAATTGATCTGGCGATAAATATATCAGTCGATGAACTTACTCGACGTTGAATTTGCTAGGTTCTGAAGATACCCAGCGGTGAATTTATCCTACAATGAATATACTCTACGATGTCTTTACCAGACGATACATTTCTCTGGCGATGAATTTACCAATCAACGAATTTGCCATACGATGAAATTATTCAACAATGAATTTACTCGTTCATGAATTCATCTGGCAATAGAGTTACTCGGCAGTGAATGTACCTAGTGATTTATCGGTTACCCATCCGCAAGAATCAATGAAACCGTAAGACTCGTAATAACTCAATGACCAAATACACGGTTAAGTGCGAGTATAGTTAAATAAAAGAACAGTTAAGTCCCTAGCTGCTTGCCTTGGCATTCACAAGAATCAATGAGGATATCGAGCTCTCTCCATTTCAGAGACCAAATCAGTGCAGAATTTATGTGTTAAGCGATACGTGCGCCACGGCCACGGCGCTAGCCAGGTAAGCAATACCTGCCCACCATCTTAGCATTGGTAATATAGTGCGTAGGTATCGGGCTGGGTGATCTGTGTATTCTAATTCATTCAACTCATGTGTGCATAGGTCGCGCAACGAAGGTGAATGTATGTTATTTTCATTGACTGTTATGTTTGAAATTATACTAATAAATGGGCATATCGCATTTGTTTATTATCAAATTGCAATTCTATTGCAGCATGATTTAAGGAGCTTTTTAATAGGGTGCAGAACGAAGGCTAATGCATAATTTTTTATAAACCGTTACGCAGTAATCAAACTTGTGGTAATAAATGTATACTGCACATTAATTTGTTGCCACAACCTTTATAAGGGGAGAGTTCTGGCAGACAACCCTTAAAATTTCAAAAGTCCACGTTTTTTCACTAAGCAGTAGCTATACATCAGACTGATACGCAGGCGAAGTTTTAGGCAGCCAGTGCAACCCTAGGTGGGTAAAATAAGGGGTTAGGAGCGGGTGATATGGACCCATTTATGAAAGTTCATTTTTTTTACTTATATAATTTTTTTATTATCGGGCCGATCTTCACGAAGCTTGGTAGAGATATGTAAAACTGGAAAAAATTGGAGTCAGACTCGTGTACTTTTCCGTTTTTTCCGCTTTCCGTTTTATATGGCGAATATGGAAAACAGTACCTAAGTCCAACCCACGTTCTTTAACGATTTTACATATCTCGACCAAGGTTCATTCAAATCGGTACATAAGTAATTTTTTTTTCTTTTGTTTTCCGCCAAAAAAAAAAAAAAATTCAAAAAAGTTTTCTGTCAGATCTAAATAAAACATCCAGCACATATACGTAAAATTAGAAAAAAATGGGAGTTAGACTCCCATAATTTTCCCACTTTCCCCATAGAAAACGAGTTATAGAAAGATAACGGAAAAACCGTTTTCTTTAATAAATCATTTTCTATGGGGAAAATGGAAAAAGCTACACGAGTCTAACCCCTATTCTTTTATAATTTTACATGTCTGTATCAGGTTTCATTTAAATCGGAACAAAAGTAAAGAATCAAAATTGGAACCCTTTGGCAGGAAATTTCATGATGAGATTCTAAAATATGACTGAAAAAATAAAGAGTTTTTTTTTCGTTCCGATTTGAATGAAACGTTGCTAAGATATGTAAAATCGGAAAAGAATGTGAGTTAGACTCATGTACTTTTTCCTATTTCGCTCTAGAAAACGAGTTATTCAAAGAAAACGGAAGTGCTGGCTCCAATGAAAACTCATTTTTTTTTTTCAAATTCACAACCCTACTCTCCCTAAAATTTTTGAGCTACAGAAATGATTTTGGTATCAAATGAAGCGGAATGATATCCTGTTTAACATCACCATTTTTGTGTTTGACTGTTGGATTAGGAGCTGAGTGGCAGCTCACTTTGTGGATAAAACTTGAAAAAGATTTTTCATAGTTTTTATTTATCTCAAAATTATTCTGAAAATCAAATAAAAAAAATGATGATATTATAGAGGGTGATATTCTGCTTCTTTTGGAACCAAAATCATCTCTGTAACTCAATAACTGTAAGAGGAGTAGGGTTTTCCCCAGCCCCCTCCTTTTCCCAACTTCTTTGAATAACTCGTTTTCTATGGCGAGAAAGGAAAGCAGTACGGGAGTCAAAATAATTTCTCAATCGATTTTATATATCTGTTCCAAATTTCATTTAAATCGGTCGGCAAAAAAAGAAAAAACTTTTCATTTCTGCCCGAACCCTCCCCTTAAATTCGATAAAAACCAAAGCATCACGGTAACTGTTACTACTGTGAACATAGTAACTTAATATCAGTTAGGGAAAATAAAGGGACACATGATAAAAACTGATAAAAAATTAAACTAAAAGACGTTCGGGACTAAATACCATCACCAGCAATTCTGAAAGAAAAGAAAGTTATCTTATATATTTACCATTTGAGAAGAAAATACTACAAAACGAAAACAGAATGAATAGGAAAGTAAAATGCAATAAACAGGGGGTGGGAGCTATTTTGGTCATTGAGAGGCGGCTTTTTTTTTCAAATGTACAATGTTTCTAAAATTCTAAGGTTGGAACGGTCATGACAAAAACGAAGAATTTTAAAATTTGACATTTTTACTAGGCTATTGCACTATTTGCTTTGTTCTATACTGAAGACTAGGTTTTTAGTGACTCGTTCGTATGACTTAATTCAATTCTATTTGCTCAACTCTTATGCGCTGTTGGTCGCAAAACTAAATTCAGATGTCAGAGTTTCATAGACTGATAAATCTGATTTTTTGATGATATGTTTTATGTTAATGGATTCACATATATGCTAAAAAACATGGCTGCTCGGCCCGATCTTTCCAAAGTAACTCACGGTAGCAGCAGCCTAGGGCGCTGAACTCATGATACTGGATGTTGCAGATTCTAATGCCAATCTAAGCAAGCGAGTTTGTGGTGCTTGGAGTGCTGACAAAGCAGTTGAAAGGTATATATGCACAGCTGCTGGATGGGGTTACTTACCTTTCCCAGAAATGGGGAGGGCAGGGCACTGATCGTCGCATCAGAACCTTCCGTCGATGGCGCCATAGGTCTTGACGATATGTGACCAACTGCAGCCGTACACACCTCTATTGCCAGATAGTCTCTATCTACAGCACGCACCAGCGCGTAGAGGTTTCCCAGTAGGGGATGCCGTCCAGTTGACTCTATCTTTTTGCTTTTATTATTAGAGTTCCCACTCGTTTTAGGGGGGCAGCTGTAGGCAGATGGGGAAAAGCAGTGTTTTTTCCTCTACGTGTAGCATTTGGGGGACAGAAATTAGTTTATAATCGTGAGCAAAATATGTAATTGTAGTATTTTAAACTGAGTTAGGCCCTCAATTGCCACATATGGCGAAGACATTTGATTTGAACCCCCCTCCCCTGTCTAGCTGCGCCTGTGATCCCCAGTTTACTGATGTAAATTTAGGATAGGTGTATATACCGCAGCTTTATTCCAATTGTACAGTGTGCCTGAGATTGAACTCTGTTTCTGACTGGTTCCAGTTCCTGGCAACGTCGACGATTAGTAAAGAAGATGAAATTTCACCCTGAAAACATTGCTCCTGCTTCAAATATGTTGAAATCCGGCGTCGAAAACGCAATTATCGCATTTTTATTTTGTGAAAATCCAATGTGTAAACCCTTTTTGTTTCACAGATGACAAAATTTTCCACCGAAAACATTGTTCGCGCTCCAACTAACAATTACTCACGGATCCGGAAATGGCAGAAAAATAAACGAGGAAAGGGAAGCTACAGATATTATTATCAACATTCAGCTTCTGGTGTGCGTAGAGCAAGAATGTTCCACGCTGTTATAATATATTGGTTTGTGAAACTTAAATAGATGAAATCCATCAATCTTGCCATATTACCTGCCACAATGATTATCATTTAATTATTACAACACACTGTAGCGAAACAAAAGCAAGGCTGTACCAGTGACAGTACGGTGTGTGTCCGAGACTCCGAGCTCCGCGCCTCAGGCAGTGTCTGTTTGGAGCTGAAGGCTCAGTAAATATCGGTGCTATCTCGTAATATCGTCCTATGCTGCACGCTGTGAACTTCCGCGAGGGCTCTAGTTATTATTACCACCAATGCTTTCACAGCTAAATTTACTCGATTCATCAAATGTTGAAGCTCTTCTGAGCGCAGGAGAGGCGCGGCAGGCCGTTCCCGGCGCCATGATCATGCGTCAGGATTCCCGATCATTACTAAGTTCCAACTGCTCAGCTAACTTGGCAAAGTTGGCTTAAGTTTGCTCAAGTACCGAGCTTGCTACAAAGGAAGTGCAGCAGTGATCCATTCTTGAGCTTTTTGGTGTGCTTACAGACCTGGGCATTTACGGCCATTTGCGGCCCAGCCCCAGCGACCGAAAACAGGCAGGCGGAGGCCGCACACTGCCAGCAGCTGGTGGCCGCAAGCAGCCACCAACTTCTCATTACTTACTGCTTATGATTCCGACTGTTGTGATAGCAGCACGTACTGGAAAGAGAATATGAATACATATATAAAAGATTTTTCTATTTTATAAACATATGACTAACAAAAAGTCGATTGGTGAATTAGTTAGGCGTTTCCACGAGGTAGCAATTTTACAGAAACTAACACTTGTGAGAAAGCACAGTGCGCAGCATTTTTGTAGCGCTGCGCGAAGTAGTCCAGACTAGGTATTAGTTTTCATTATTCAATTGGGCTTTCCTCATATAATATGCTATGAAAATTGTGGTTCGAGCCAATAAATAAATTTGTTGGAATAGTTTGAAGTTATCAGCTTTTTTCCTTAGCTAATTGAGCCCTTCTGTACATTTTACTGAAGGGTAAAAGGATCAACTTCTGAACATATTTCTGAAGTCTACAAGGAAGAATAATGGCGTATATAAATTAGCATTGCAGTTTTGAGTATATTTAAACTTTTATTCACAGTTATCCAGCTTTTATTTGCTCAAAAATCCTTCTTAAGAAAAATCCCCGTTGGTTTACTAGGATTTTTTTTCCAATGCCAACCCTGCTATACGCTGTAGGCATAACTATACCTCACCACTCAGTTGCTAGCATCACATACTCACTTAGTGGGCAATTTGTCCTTTGGATAATACTTTGTAAGGGGCAAAGACTTGCAGTTAAGATTTATAACTATCTATGTGATCGTATCTGATGTAGTTAAATTCAATACATTTACGACTTTCAGTTACAGTAACATTGGTCGTGTTAAAGAGCTTGAATTTCTGCCTCCAAATGGTCGTTGTGCGAGTTTATTTTCTTTCAACATTACTGACTAGATTCGCTTGTATTGGTGAAATTAATTGCGTTTGATGACGTAACGAGACCTATATTTTTATTTACAAGACATCTACAAACACGGTTGCATGATTTCCACTCTTTTTAAGGATTTGAATTAGCATTTTCCTATACGCCAAGATAAGCCCCTTTGTTTGATAAATGTCTAGCAATCTTTTTTTTTTCCTTCAACTTTTCTATTAATTTTCATTACCTAGAAGACAGAGCAAAAACAATAAAAAAAATCCACAAGTTTATCAATGCACTGCCGTAATGGTTTCCTATTTGCATTTGGTTGAGCGCATTCACCAGCTCAATTTTCTAAATGTGGCTCCATTTTATTTGTGTTGCAGTGTAAGTTTGTGTATGCAACTAAGCAAATAATGTATGCTGATGCGCCGGCCGATAACACTCAGGCGTTCCAATACGAACTGCCTTGTGGCCACGATTTATAACTCCGTTATCTTCTTAATTCCAGCGTAATAAAGAAGACGTATCGCAGTGAAAACGTGATACGCGACCGCGGCGAGGCTGCCCCTAGCAATGCTATTCCTACCGGAGTGGGCACAGCCATCGGGTCTTCGCCGCGGGTAGTCCACAGAATTTCTTTAGTTTCGGGTTGTTGTCTTCTTCTGGACCTCGGACGTGGCTCAATGTCGGCTCGGTAAATAGTTTTACTTTAGTGATTAGCTTCTTGCTATTCTGGGTCCTATGGCAGGGGAATCGAAAGATTATGATGACTAACTAATTGCTATTGCTGTGTAGTAGTAAGCAATGGGCGTCAGCCGAAACCAGGCACTTGAGAAAGGCAAGATAATGTGACAGCTAGTGTGGCTCTAAGGAGGGCGTAAGGCAGGTGTGCCAACACTTTTTGTCTTAAGGGTGCAAGGCAAGCTGATGCACCGGCAATAATTCATTTCAAATAGCAAATGACTCATTTACCAAGCGTAAATACACAGTATGTATAATTAATATTCTATATGTCCTTGTGTGCAGGCGCTTAAAATTATAAACGACACACACATATACGCACGAATATATATATTGAAGAAATCGATGAGAAGCTACTGGTTATGAACTCTACCATACTGATGTGCCAACCTTAACATGCCCTTTGGAAGAACGTACACTTCTAAGCCCGGGTGTATCAGTATGTCTGCATTCCGTGCAGTAATTGGTATCGACTCAGCGGACAGCTTTTCAAAATTGGAGAAACTTTTGCTAGTTTGAAAATTATATTTGTACCTTTCGAAAACTCGGTATCATAGTTACACCTTCCTATGTTAACCTGCCCAAATTTCACAAGATCTTAATGAATTAAATTCAGTCAACTTCAAGCCTCCCACCTGATGAGCTGAGGCTACAGCGAAA
>LQNS02276770.1:13839652-13852948 GCA_001587735.2 Parhyale hawaiensis
ATATCGGCCCGTATGAAGTAACTCTCGCTGTATCTAAGCTCCAGTGTCTAGCCGTGACTGAAATAAAAAAAGAACCTCTCATCTTCTCACAAAAACATTCGACACTTCAGCGCTTCCGATCTCTGCCTTTCACTTTCACGCAGCCCTCGCCCGCAGTTCTGCGCCGGCGGTTTTTCTACCGAAGTAAACCTTTCGTTGGGTTTTTAGCTGGGCCCAAGGCCTTAAATCTTTTCCAGCTTGGTTGTGGTTGAAAAGAAATGTTCTGTTAGTGTTTTGTTATGTCGAAACCGTCTTTTTTTGTCCAATGTGATTCATTTAGCTGGGCCGGGGTATGTGTTGGATAATAATCATGTACGTAAATTGAACTATATGCTGTGCTTCTCTAAGCGATGGTTGAGAAGTACGATATTGACTATGTACGTGATAAATGAGAAACAAGAAAAATAAAAGAAGAAAATGAAACGAGGAGGATGAATAAGACGAAATTAAATGCAGAAGATATTGAGTCTAAAATATTTCCGAAAAACAGCATTTATAACTTGTGAAAGGTAGTCAGTGCGAGCGTTAGAAATAAAAAACTTCTTGGGGTTTTCTAAACATTTTTTTTTTGCGTTTGATGAATGCTAGATTTGCTTATTATTTTCTTCAGGCTGTCGAGGATATCATATACTTAGATCAGAGATGCAGGATGCAGGCTAAACACAGTTCTTGGCACATTTTATGCAAAACCCACTTTCGTTAATCCTGACTCACAAAAAAAAAACTTAATACTTATTAGCTCTTACTCAGTGTTGGTTAGACATATCATCATTTGGGGTCGTTACCACGTTCATATACTCGAAGCAGTTTTAAATAATGTACTGTACTTTGACGAATTCTCCGTTTTTAAGCGCAATGCATACAATGTACCTTAAATGTAGAGTAGTGATATGTTCTAGAACTTCCATCCAAACGATGGAGTTTCAAGATGTTTAAATTACTTCCTTACTCAAATGCTTTCGAGTTGTGAAATTTCATAAGCTTCCTAAAATATGTCAAAAAACGTATTTCAGTTCACTTACCCCCCTCCTCCCCCCCCCAAAAAAGTGCTCTCATCTCAATCTTCCTAATGCGCGTGTTGATGTAGTGAAACGCTCATCGACTTATGAAATTTCTTCGATTCTTAACAGAATTGCTATTGATCTATTAGAGCTCACTTCCGATGATGAATTAAAAAAACAAACAAACTGAATATGTCACCTAATTATATTAGCTTTTGCTGATTGATTTACTCAAAAATATACATTTCAACTTCCATTAGTCATGCAGTTATATTACTGTAAAATGTAAATTATCCATGTCTCTAATGACTTTTAGACTGCATACTATTATGTATCTGTGCGTCATAAACCTATCAAACCAATTTTTCAACTTTTCGTACGAGATCTGAGCTTTATTGTTAATTGCATTGGAAAATATTAGGACTAGCATTGACGTCATAGTGTAGCCTAGTGTAGCCGAAGAAGTATGAGAACGTCAATGCATTTGTTTTTGAACTTGTAAAATATGTCGAAGCCAGAAAATGTTCAAAACCCCATATTTTGCCATGTAGTCTGACGGACTCGCGTTCTTCCTGCATGCTCCGATACCAGTGTTTTTATGACTCGCACTCTCGCTTCGATGCTCAAACCTTCACAAAAAAAAAAAATAGAAAAATAAAGGAAGGTAAGCCAGTTACATCATTCGAGAGTGAAACCAATTTTATGTGTTGCTTTTGGGCATCTATTCTTCTTGTAGCTGACTAAATTGGAATAACAATAACAGCCGTTCCAATTTTTGAATAATTATGGTTACTTTTTGCTAATAGTTTTGATTTTTTTGTGCATTCCATAGATTTTTTTTGTTGTTATTGGAGAGCATCATTCATATATGAGTTGCGTTAGCAATTGACCCCTTATTGGATTTCATTCAGTGAATTGTTTTGAGTAAGCAACAAACACAAGATAATTGCTGGATGGAAGTGCTCGGCTCGGATTAGTCCCTTAAATGATCAAAGGATAAACACACTGAATTTGAAGCCGTTTAATAGCACTTTTTTGATACGATATCAATGGATGTCCAATGAATTGGTGGTTTTAATGACTAAATATATCTACAGTGATGGATTCGTTACCGGAATGTTCCTATAGGCTAGTAGAATAGTCTGAAAAACATAGAATGTGCTGCTCGACATGTTACTTTATTCTTCATGAAAACAAAAAAAAAATACTTCTCTCTTCTCTACTGAATGGCTACATTCAGCTATTAAACCATGCTATTCTGTTCTTGTATTATTTAACCAGAGAAAGGACACCGACTCGCATTCACAGCACTAAATATTACTAAGGTAAACTCAAAAAACAACTGTATGGCAGAAGCCGTTAATGAAGTATAACTTGCAATCCTGATGAAACTGGACACTTTGTACTCTAAATATTGTAGTCTCTATTTTCTGATTACACCAGAAATACCGAAGCAATACGCCAGTACCTTCTTATGTTGTCTAGTATGTTGAGCCACTGGCACTGCCTAATTACCTCCGCTAAGGAGGTTATGTTTTCGTCGAGTTTGTCTGTTTGTTATTCTGCCTGTCTGTCATCAAGATAACTCAAAAAGTTATAGACGGATCTTGACGAAACTTACATGGGTTGTTAGGAGGAACAGACGATTAACTTTTGGTGAAGATCTGTCCATCCTTTTGTTTGTTTGTCTGCCAATTTTTTGTTAGTGCCATAACTCAAAAAAGTACTGGACGGATTTTCATGAAATTCACGTGACTTGTTGTGTTTATTACAGAGAGAAAATGATCAAATTAAATTTTGTGTAATGATTTGTTTGTTCGTTCGTTTGTTTGTCGCTGTGTTTGATTTTATGTTTGTTAGCGCAATAACTCAAAAATTATGAATGAATCTTTATAAAATTTTTAGGAATTGATAGGGAAGTTGGAAGACATAAATGATTAAATTTCGGTGATGATCGGTTGGTCCGTTTGTGTGTTTGACTTATGTTTGTTAAAATGTTTGTAAGCGCAAAAACTCAAATATTATAGATGGATCCTTGTAAAATTTTCAGGAGTTGATAATATTGTTAAAAGACAAAATTGATTTAATTTTGAAGATGATCGGTTAGTCTGTTTGACTTATGTGTGTTAAAATGTTTGTTAGCAGCATAATTCAAAGAGCAAGGAACGGATCTCCAAGAAAATTACAGACACTGTTAATTCTATCAAACGGCACACGTGATCAGATTTTGGTGTTGATAGAAAGAAAATCATGGTCTCAGAGCCGATTTGAATTTTTCGTCACCGCTGCCTTGGTTGGCGGAGGTCTGCACTCTCAGAGTGCTCGAGTTAGTTAGGGTAACCAGTAGCGCACGTCAGTTGGTACGATGGGGTCATTGTGGATTCAGTTTAGTAGACCAGTAATGCTTTCTGTCATTTAATTTTCACACCTCGACATCATAGTAAGTTCTATATTAAATAAAGTGTCATAGATATTTTCGTACAGTAAATATTCGCACATTCAGCGTATGTTCGAACGTAATCCACCCTTTACGGCTTGACTGTTGACGCCACTAATTTTACTTAACAATTCTACTTTTTACACTGGCAGAGAGGCAGAATCTACGGAAAACATAAGCTATCTCACCACGTACTCTATGAATGTCCCTCTTGTTTCCGTTCACCGTCTATTATTATCTTATCTCACCGTCGCTATAGTCTATTACATAAAAAAGTTTTCACACATGGGAATGAAAATTTGCTCATGGCACTTCTGGTCCTTATTATAGAGCAATGTGATTTAGCCCTATGGGCGAAAGTAAGAAATGTTACAGGATATAGAAAAGATGATGCATAGAATACGAGGCTACAGCTACGAAGCTTATGATAAAAGGGCTAATTTGACAAATGTGGCAACTAATTACATTTTACCAGTGAAATTGAGGTGTTTCCTATTAGTCTGCAGCACTTACGCAATTAGCGCTCCAGGTAAATACCTAAAGTATTATGTATGGTGCATGTAAAATAGGTGGGCTCCTGCAGCCATTTGTTACCCCTACAATAAACGTGTAGGGAAGGCCGGAGTTTTGCGGCCTCCGGCCTTTATATTGCTCATATGGCCGCAGTCTGGCGCTAGCGCCCACCTTTGTGAACTAGTGCTTATCATTCCTGATGGCTAAAAATAAGTAAGGGAGTTAAGGACAAACAATAATTGTTGACCGTGTGGAAATGACGTCAGTCGTGGAAAGCAAGCGGTGCGTGTCATAAATTTTTCTTTTACCAAGAAAATAATTCACTCTTTGAAGACACGATAGTGTAAGTTTTGAAATAATAAAAACATTGCGCGTACAAATAGCGAGTCTAAAAATACGTCATGTACCTGACATATATAAACCACATTGCTTAAGAATTAATCTATTGAAAACGTACTTAATGATAATGTTTTAAGAACACCAAATTTGAGTTTTTATCCTAGTGGCACAGCAGCCGTATTGTTTCAGGACTATCGTGAGCGCAAACAGAGTATTATTAAACTAATGTGCAAGTACAGTTGGAAAATATCGTCTCACAAATTAGCGCATTATTTATATATTTGATTTCGATCCAGTATATCGTGCGATGTGAGAGCGATGCCGTCTAGGCAACAGTGTGGTGTAGAGTGTGTGCATTCCGCCACCTGGAGTTAAAGTCTGTTTGAGGTCTTAGGCCTCAGTGCATGTAAGAACGTGTTCGCTCTACACTATGCTATGCTGCGAGGTGTGGGTTGCGGTGAGGACTCCATTGTTTTACTTTAGCCCTGATTTGTGCAACTGCGCGCTTTGTGTCGGTTTTGGTCAAGCCTGGTCTTAAGAACGGAACCTCTGTAGCTCGTACGTTTGGGCCTCACGCTGAGAAACAGTCCAGGTGCCGAACTGCCTCATTCATCAGAAACAAAAGTGAATTCACATTAAAAAATAGCCGTCTCCACCTTCCCTTTCAGAGTACCGCTTCCCAAAACCACACAAGAGTTAAAAAAAATCTGCCTGCCATGGGTGTGCCCATACCCAATGTAGTTATTTTCTGCTTTAATTACACCGTTGCTCTTTGCGGCAAAAGTCTTTTACTGGTCGAAAATCACATAAAAGTAACTGTGTGTCAAGGTAAATCCGCTGCAGTTATATTTTTCTGTTTTATCTCCAGGAACGGCCCGACGCTCTCCTCAAAATAGCGTTGGGGATGTAAATGCGAACAAGTTTCAATGAGTAGCTTTTAAATGTTACCTGTCCCTAAATTGCTAACAGGCTTCCTGGACTTCACATTGTTCAAAACCGACAATTGGCGAAGACAAGTGACTTCAAAATCGGTTAACTGTCGAGGCGATAGCAGTGTAGTTACCGCCTGTTTATTTTTAAACAAAATACCTCTTTTTCTGTGCCAGTAACGTTTCCACTAAAGAAGAAATAGAGTAAGAGTCAAGGAATGCTCATGTCAGTTACCTGCTGCCCTATCAGGGCATTCGAAATGATCTCTCCTTCCGTCTCCCAAGCCGCAACCTGGGGTGAAACTCAAATAAGTACCTACGGGGAGCCTGGACAGTTACCTGTTATATTTTATAGTGGGCTCTGGTCGCCGGCTTTCATTGAAGCGGAAAACAAATCTTTCGTCAGCTTTTCTGCGGTAATTCTTGGTGACATGAAGTGTGACCGCTTCGCTGCCTTAATTTAGGCTTGGAAAGAGTGGACTCAGACAGAAAACCGTTGTTTTCAAGGTAATAATAACAAAGTGCAAAAGAATTTTTTTCAGACTGGGAAAGTATGGGCTCAGATCGACACAGAAGAAAAAAAATGGTTTTGAGAAGAAATATTAATAATAATGAAGGCAAATATTTTATCCAGCCTGGGAAGAACGGATTGTGTCAGAAAAACCTTTATTATATAAATGTAAACCGTTTATAGACGGAGAAGAAATAGACCTGATAAAAAACCGCTGTTTGGAAGGTAACGATGACGAGGGGTGAATTAATTTATGTTCCGGATGAGAAAAAATCTTAATAGACTCAGATGAAAAAAAAAAAATACTGTCAGGGAGACTGTACTGTGAAAATTCGTTTAAACAATAGTATTGCTTCGTCAACCGAACATTTTATTTGTGCAGTTAATGGTTGGTGAGAACGCGTGGATGGCATAAGCTTATGCTGCCAGAACATCCTTGGCTCCGAGCGCTGGAACGCCTCGTCAACGGCATCATTTCAAAAATTCAGCAATGTGTGCAATTTTTGAGTGACTGTGAAGCGCTCTCAGCTCCGAATACGGCTGAGTTAATCAATACTGTGCTAAGTTGAAAGCTGTTTAATAAAGATGTAACTAAGACAAAGAAGGTAAGCCGTAGTTTTCACTTCCATGAAAGCAACAGAAATTAATGATGCCGTACATGGCGTCAAACTCACTAACGATTGGCTGTAGTCCAAGAATTTGAGCGTCTTGAAATGGCCACCAAAGTCTCCAGACTGGAACCTGATAGCCAGTTTATGGGGCGTATTATCGAGTCGTCTTCATGAAGAGTCTCAGAGAGTTGAAAGACAAAAACGGACATGTCGATATGCATTCAGCTTGATGGTTGATATACCCAGTACACTCTATGCCTTTTCTTTCAAAGCATAAATAAAACGATTCATTAAATTTTGTTACGCTCTAGAACGCTAGGTATTGATAGCATATATATTTTTTTGCATATAAAAGAGGAAATACATTTTGTTGGTATCCAGGATGCTACGTTTACTCATATAAAAATTTTTGCGCATATATAACGTGCAATTCAGTTTGTTGAACTCCGAGAGGATTACTTTTATACATTTAAAAAGCATGTACTGTAAATAGTAACATTTTCGCCACAGAATAATGAATGCAATTAGCTCTACACATCCACGCACTCAGGCCAGTTACCAGATATTTTTTACTACAAAAAAAAAAATACATTCAACTCCAATAAGGTACAAGACTGGGAGGTCTACAGCTAAACATTCCTTCTGTTCAGGAATAGTTGGGTCAAAGCGATTTTCAACTCGTTCCAAGATACAGCAATTACTCCAATAATAAAAAAACACCAAAGAGAACAGACTCGAAACGTCCATCGTCTCTAACTTCGATGGTGCACCTGGTAAAGCTGTCCAGCACAGTCTGCCCGCGTGTGTCTTTAGAGTTTAGATTCGGAGTTCTTCCGGTGGTCGCTTCATCGCACCACGCTCTAGGGCACGATTTGGCAGTGCTTGCAACGCGACACTGTTCATCAGTGGTTAATTCGAGCTCTTTACTGTTTGTTTAGACTCTTTTTGCCGTTTACCATCTTATACCGTATCAGTTTTTTACTAACAAGTGGATTATTAAACGCTAGCTCTCATTGTATGAATAAAGTGATTTATGTTTTTGCTTGAAATTATTTTGTTAATAACCTAAGATCATCAATTCAGGTTTACTAATTTTATTTTGTTGATGCAGACAACAATAACTTGGATGAAAATTGTTAAATTTTGAATAAAAACTTCCATCTGAGGAAAAACTGTTTCAAACAGAAAGAGTTTTTGCTGCGAAAATGGTATTTATTGATAATATAATGCTAATTCTGATTAAGTGTGCTCCTTAAGTGCTTTAAAAGGCTATTTGATTTTGATAATGCACATAAGGGTTTATTCATGAGATATTTCCATTTGCTGTTCTAATGTTAAAAGCATTTACAACTAGAGAGCCCTCCGAGAGCGCATTCTAACCAAGGCAACAGGAACGAAAATTCAAATGGGCTCTGAAACTATTATTTCCTTGGTATCAGCATCAAAATCTAATCATTTGTGCCTCTTGATGATATTAAGAATTCCTGTAATTTTCATGAAGATCCGTTCATAATTTTTTTTAGTTATGCTGCTAACAAACATTATGACAAACATAAGTCAAGCACACAAACGGACCCACCGATCATCACTAAAATGCAACCATTAATGTCTTCTAACATTATTAACAAATCCTGTAGATTTCATCAAGATCCTTTCTTATATTTTCTAGTTATCGTGCTCACATGTACAAAATCAAACATAGCGACAAACAAACGAACGAATAAACAGATCATCCCTAAATTTAGTAATTTACTTTCTGTATTATACCTAACAACTCACATAAATTTCATAAAAATCCGTTCATACCTTTTCAAGTTTTGGCCCTTAATAAAAATAGGCAGACAGCCTAACAAACAGACAGATGCACGGATTTTCACCAGAAGTTAAGCATCTGTTACTGTTAACATGCATAACAATTCTTGCAAATTTCATAAAGATCCATCCACAATGTTTTGAGTAATATTGGTGACAGACAAACAGGATAACAGAGAGATAGAGAGACAAACAAACAGACAAATAGACAAAGATGACAAAAAAAGTAATCTCCTGGAGGGAGGTAATTAAAGAAAAGGTAGACCGTAGCATTCACTTCTCACGAGTCGAGCACTATGTGTTTCCATGCTTCACTGAAAGTTGGGAGGCAACGAGATGAAAATTAAAAACTGTGAAACTTATTTAGAAATTGAAAATACAAACACCAACGTGAAACATTGCTTAGCAACAAGTTAACTTTTTACTCTTTTTAACTTACAACACTTCTAGTTAAGATGTAATAGTGACTAAATTCTAATTTGGGCTTCTTTTGAGAATACTTCTTCCACAGTACAACCATCGTAAGTTTGTCTACGGGTTAGTTCTTTGAATGTGTTTTCATGTCCAATCGTCCGAACGCATTGTAGCCTCATTGTTATCAACTTCTCTTTTCTAATATTTGCCGTGAAATTAGTTTCCTCGGTAAGAGGCATTAGACAATTTACGGACATCTCTTCAGGTTTTGAGTAGAACAACACTCAAAAAGCAGTGCACTTTTCTGCCGTTTCCATGACACAGTAGCAGCAAACACATTCTGCAGAATGATGGATGAGTAAAGTCGTTGATAAGACTCACGTGTAGACCGGCACTTAGTTGGGTCTCTGATATACTTGCTTAGCTACTGGCTGTGCTGACTTACAGATGAATCTTCAGATAGTTGTGATTTTCCAGGCATGTTCCTCCCTCAATCTCTTTTGTTTTGTTCAATGCTAAGTCCGGGATAGATTTGGCACAACGATCTAAATTACAACTTTCTTGCTCAACAGGAGAAACAAACTACTCATATACTTTAAATAAATGCATAAACACGAAGTAAATATCAATTCATTGAATAACGAACATCTAAGTTCTAAATTTTTATAGTTAATGTTAACTTCAGTTGAACTATAAATATATATGATCTATCTTTCGACAATCTCAGTCATTGACTTTTCAAGAGAAAAATTTTATAAAGGCGTCTGCATAATTTGCTTTATGCAATTCTTCAGAGGGATTTGATAAGATTTTTACCACATATTCTGACATAACAGTCGCTCAGAATATCGAATCCTCTGCCAAATATGATGGAAACCCAGGGGAAGTTGTTATCGACGTTGTATATAAATAATCAGACATTGGTTTTCATCATAGGACTTGAACTGCCAGGAGACTGCAGCGACGCCCGGCAGGAGGAGCATAGGAGCATTTACGACGACCCTAACAAGGTGTCACACGCACCACAGGCAGGTTGTCTGTTTTCCCGTGCTGGGTATAGAGTTAAAGTTGACTCTAAAGATACCGGCTGGTAGGAGGTGACGTAGGGAACCCTTTCTATTTTTACGACCTACTGCGGTTTTTCCTTTGTGCAGAACCCGCTATTGTCCAAACTCTCTTGGAGCCGTCGAGCTCAACTAATTTTTTAACGAATTTTAACAATAGCGTTCCGGTCGGAGTCCGTCAATTTTGTTGTTCTCCTTCTTGGGGAAGGAAAGGCTATGCTAGATATTTATTTACAGCTGACTTATTCATTCATATATAGCAAGAACTATTAAAAATAAATATATACTCTTATATTTACTTCTATAAGTTGGAACAAGCTTTTCATTCCCTGGTCTGCAATAAAACGTGTGCATATACAGTATAATGCTGGCATAGCCGGCACAGCATGAGAATGTGTCAGTAATTAAGGAGATTGATCTTCGCTACAACTGAAGAAAGAACATTGCATGAAAAATTTTCAATGCAAGAGATTATTTTTATCTGATGATCGATTGCAGCCTCATTACAATGATGCTAAAAACATTTTCTGTGGAACAGGGTAAGTGGCAGTAATCACTAAACCATCCCCCTGATGATGTTTCGCATCAACGAGAATGCAACTAATTTTATGTTGGCGCGAAAATGCAATGCTTCATCGAGAATGGTTTATTTGCACTTACGCTGGAAAATACTTCATGTTAACATTGTATTTTTGTCTTTGGTTGGAGTGAAAGTGATGTTACGGGATTCATTGAGATGCAACGAAAGCTTACAACTTGACTTGGCTCTTTCTAGCCTAGCAAGCATGTACAGAATTCCTTATAGAACTGCGTAACACTCTTACCCTAGCTCTTGTTAATTAGTTGGTTGCATTAGAAAGTTTAGGTGGTTGGCTAAAATGGTTTCAACTCTGTCTAGTGATCTTGGGGATGCGGGGAGATTTTTAGTTTTTTTTCCTTTTTGTGTGATCGCCGTTCTGTCGGACACGTGTTCTATGGTGCCCTTTTCTGTTATTATTAAAACAGACATGCATCGCGGCAGTCAAAAAAACGTTCAATCCAATCCTGCTAAAGGCAGGTAATCTTAACTTTTTTACTAAGCCGAACCACATGGTATCGGAAATTCAAAGGTAATTGTCCAATAAAAGGTAAAGTCAACTTGACCGCAACCCCAACTGGGAAACCCGCATGCACTGGTCTGTGCTGCAGATATAGGCCAACAGGCCCCAGAGGAGTGTACGGCTGCAGTTGACCACAGACTGACTAGAGCTACTCCACCAGTAGCGGAAGACTTCATGCGAAAATCTGCGACCCCCAACCCTCCCCATTGTTGAGGAAGGTCAGTAAACCCACAGCAGTTTGTAGACCGGATGCTGACCGATCACATCAAGCGCCGCCAAGATTTTGCCTAGCTGGGAGCGAGGTTCGAGACTTCGTCCTAGAGAGTCAAAGTCAGACGCTTTAGTCTGCTGCTACTGCGGGTTATGATGTGGATAAAAGACGCTATCGGATAAATATGATAGTCGTCTTTGATTTTCCGATTGGAAATGTTACGAACAGTTTTAGCCCCTGCATAACTTGTGAAGTCGCGTTTACGGACCCATTTGTTCAGCAGCAAGGACTCTGACTCGTTTAGCTACATGCATTTTTTTAACAACTGTGCTCGTATTTGGCAGTTTATAATGCAATTAATTCAGTCGTTCCTTTGGTTAACGATAAAAATCCAATTGGAATATATCGGTATTTTTATTACCCAATTAAGTCTCCTTAGCGTCAGACTTCGCTAAGGACGTGTTGAACTCGAACAAACGGAATTGCTGTTGAACCCTTACGCAGTGAGAAAATCTTGTACCTTAGCTGAAAAAAATTTTCAGTGTAAGCAAACCCAGCAGTTTGTAGCGCTGCAAGGATCTGAAAAAGAAAATACATCAAATGCATTCCTTGTTTCTAACAAAATTTCACTGATCCTCTGCAAAAAATCTTGGTGTTAGTTCATTACTCTTGTCTGCTGACTTAAAAATATGTTGGCGATTTGTGCCTGTGAAGATATTGATGACGTAGCTACAGGTAAATCCCATAAATTATTGAAAATACGTTTTGATAAATCGAATAATAATACGGGATTTAGACGTACTACGACTTAGTATGTTTGCCATCGAGAGATTCTAAAATTTCTGCTACAACCTCACAAAAAGGAAACTTACGTACGTACGTGAGAGAAACTTTCACGGGTAACCTATTGCAAAGAAAGAAAAAATGCTGTAATTCTATATACGTCTTAAACTGCACCCATCTTACAGTAATTTATTAATCGTTGATATCTGAGAAGAATGAAGCAAACTCAAAAGTTTCGTTGTGAACAAATTGGGAAGCAGGTGTTCAAATTAAGAGCTACAGTATCAAAATTTTGAACGAATTGTAGCTATCGACAAATTAAGATCGGACAAATTAGGGGATTTACCTATAGTCTATGCTTGCAGTGAAAGCAGTCGTTTTTACTTCAATTTCGTAATTCTTCAGTAATACAACTTTACTATTTTCTGAAAAAAGATTCCATGGTAATCGTACTGATTTATTCAATGAAATTCATGCATTACATTTCAGGGAAAGCGCGTTCACTTCGGTCAATCTTCGCTAACAAAATTTTCACTCTTCCACCGAAGAAACCTTCAGCGTAACCTGACTTGTTTACAGCGGTGCAAGCATCAGAGTGAAAGCGCATGCAGGCCGATGCAAGGCATGGGACGCATCATCTTTTCTCATTATTTTCCCTTGGCGGCATAACGGGCGCGCTCTAAGCAAATGAGCGGCGCCCTGGCCGCTTGACAAGATATGGACAATTGGTTTTTTGTAGGCGCCTGGGAGAGAGGGAGAAGGCAGTTCTGGCGGCCGCAGTGGGACCACACCCTGACCACTTGTGGATGGGTTGCTGCTCCGCGAGTTGTGGTGTGAGGTGTTACAAGTGCACCCGACCCCCTAAAATAAAGGCCAAGAAGTTGTGTTGACTCCTCTTCATAGTTCAAGCTTGTGGTTGTCATGCTACCATGAGGGATGCATCGTACATGCACAGACCTACCTGGAAACCGTGCGTCTTGTGATGCAGAAAAAATTTTGTAGAAATTAAAGTCAATGCTCAAAAATTAATTGACGGAGAAAGGTGAAACAGAAAAGCATATGGATGCATTATACTCAAGTTTCATTTGGTACTAGAGAAAGTTATCACATAAGACTGCATGGCCGCGTTGAGAAAAGCTGTAATATATCTATTTCTTCGATTCCAAGAAGTGTTCCAAGCAAGAAGTACATTGAGAGAAAGGAATAAGGAGCCAACTTTTGCCATCTTCTGCAACCTGGTCACCGATCTCCATGAAAATGCAACCAAATTAGGAAATTTGCAACCTGGCCTATTTTTCGCTTATCTATTTTTATAAGAGCGCGACCGAAACTTATAAAACATATAAAAATGTAAACAAATAAATACACGACGATGTTCATTACATTACTTGTGGACCTGTGCGTGAAAAATTCACGCAATAACCTATACGTTTGCCTAATGCCTCTAGGCCGGTGCGGAATCTCCTCTTCTCTTATTTGCTTCTTAATTTTCTTCTTTTCTTCATTGATCATTTGTCGTGCTGTCATCCTTA
>LQNS02276770.1:13853562-13865857 GCA_001587735.2 Parhyale hawaiensis
ATAAATATATATATTTATAAACACACGACGGTCATTCTTAGTATTAGATTAGATAGATGTGATTATTTTTAGATACCCTGGTTGTTTCAGTACATTACAAACATTGTAAGCACTTTGAAAAAAAAAAATGGATGTTCAAGATGGTCAACTTATACAAGAGAAAGAATGTTTCATTTTTGTTTTCGGTGTTGTACTAGGGCAGCAACAGAGCAGTTTAGAGCAGCTGTTGTACATCAAGTAAAACTTGAGAAAATATTGTTTCATGTGGTACTTAATAAAAATTTGATAATATGGCTCGCTTGTTTGATTGCATGTCACCACCACCCACAAAATCGTCTCTGTTGTACTGAAAGGATGTCGGTGGTTGTATCTCCAGTAGCAGCTGACGAGACTCAGTACTTATCATCTCAAATTTTCTTTTTGCTTCTTCTCAGAGAAAAATTCTGCGACCACTGAATTCTGGATACGGCTCAGCAGTACTTCTATTCCAGAAAAATATTCGTCTCTCTGTTCTTAGTGACCCATTGGTCACGGGCAGTCTATTACCTCCGCCAAGGAGGTTCTGTTATCGTCGGATTTGTCTGTCTTTTTGTATGAGAATCTCTTTGTCTATCATCAAGATAACTCCAAAATTTATGAATGGATTTGGATGAAATTTACAGGGATTGTCAAGTATGTTAGGGGGAACAGATGATTACCTTTTGGTGAAGCTCCGTCCATCTGTTTCTTTGTTTGTCTCCCTCATTTTTGTCAATGCCATAATTCAAAAAGCTATGAACGGATTTTCATTAAATTTACATGAGCTGTTGGGGTCATAACGAAGAGTAAATCATCAAACTTTTGTGATGCTCTGATAGTTCGTTCGTGTGTTTATTGCTGTGTTTGAGTTTTTGCTTGTTAGCTCAATAACTGAACAGGTTCTTCATGGATCTTTATGAAGTTTACAGGAGTTGTTAGTACAGTTAAAATATATGAATTATTGAATTTTGGAGCCGATCGGTTGGTTCGATATGTTTGATTTATGTTTGTCATAATGTTTGTAAGCAGCATGACCCAAAGAGTTTTGAGCGGATCTTCATTAAAATTGCAGAAGGTGGTAATACTATTAAAAGGCACAAATGATTAGATTTTGGATTTGATACAAAGAAATAATCGTTTCAGCGCCAATTTGGATTTTTCGTTACCGATGACTTGCTCGGCGGAGGTATGCGCTCTCAGAGTGCTCATAGTTTCTAATTTTGGTGCTACGACGTATGTTGCTAGAAAATTGCACTGAAATTTGATAGTTGCCTTGACAGAATTTTGGGACGCCAATGGCAACAAAAATCGTCAATCAGCGTCTGTGCTTGTAAAAATTATGTCAGTGTTACTTTTCTCCTTAATTAAATATATTTGATTTAAAATGGAGTTATTTAAAGAAAAGTATGGGGGCTAGGCTATTCTGCAAGGTAGATTTGCTCTACTAACTAAATTGCGTAATTTTAGTACCATGCAAGTACCGCGCTCTGTGCAAATAAGTCATTGTAGCGCCCTAAAAAAAGTCGTATTTTAGTCGCTATGTACGCTGTTCGAGCTATAAGGTACTTACGGCTAGAGAAGGCACCAACACCACTCATTATCACCAGCCGTAAATACATTGCTACGCAGATACACCCGCGAATAATAACGAGGGTGTATAGTTTTCAACGTATCTGAAGTGTGTCCGTCCGTCCAGAATTGGTACCTAGGTTGATTTTCGTTCACAGACTTCTGTTACACTTAATTTCGTTTACAGACAGTTAGTGTATTGAATTCAATTTTTGTTCCAGACTTGGTGGGTTTTAGTATCTACTGCGCCTTCACTAATTTTTACTGCATGGGCAGTTATTTATTATTCTGTGCCAACTCGAAAACGGCTCAGATTTTATAAGGAAACACAACGAATAGAAGAAAATATTACAAACTTTTGTCACCTTAAACAAATGACAACACTGAATACCTTTCATTAATGCATCTTTCGTACACAGAACACTGATATCAGCTGAAAGCGTCTATGTAGGTTATTATGTAGCTTGTATTTTTGCAGGTTAAATGCCAGCTTAGCGGTAGCTACCTGAGGGGTACTGAGCGGCTCTCCTGTTCTTGGTACGTTTACTAGCTACTTAATTACTAGTTATGGAAGCGAGAGCATTTCTCTCTTGGCTAGATATTGCGAGTATAATAGATATTGCGAATATATAAAGAACCATGAATAGTCCCATTGAATTTTATAATAGTTGCATTAGGCAGTAAAATGGAGAGGTGTTCCCTTGTCGCCATCAGAAGATATTTGCAGCCATCGGAGAATTGTAGCCTGCGTCCTTTTTTCGCTTTTGTAATTAGGCGGCAAGTGACCGATTTCAGTGAAACGTAATAGATACAATCCCTCCTTCCATGTGCACACGAAACCTCCGGCATGATCGGGGGAAAAGAGGGAACTTGTAAAGAAGTGCTGCCTAAGTTGCCATTGTTTCTCCTAACTGACCAGTTTCTGCGAATGCCTTGACGCTTTTGGTTGTTTACGCTCGAGCACTTTCTGATTTTTAATTCCATTCCGTTTATGTTTACATTGCGACAGGAGTAATTTCGTCGCATAATTGGAGGACTAATTGCACATGTGCAGTAAAGCTGATACGGACAGTACCGAGTTCAGTTTTCGTGGGTGCCGGACTTCATAAATCAGCTCTCCATCGTTCCAGGAAAGTGAGTGCCAAATTAATGTAGAAGGAATACTGCTGTGGGCTTGTGAGAAATTCAGCGAAGTCTAGAAATGGGCTTGGGAATCGAGTTTTAGTTGCGCAAAAATGTACCGTATTATGAGAGAGCTACTTTGTTTGCTGGTTAGCCACCTCTCTGCAACGATAAATGCTTGCTTGATCAGAATGTAATCTGTATTAGAATAACGCTGTTGCTGCACCTTAAAATGGCGATATATTGAATGTGGCACAAGGATTGAATAACAATGCTTACCAATTAGAAAATATCACGAGATTCATAGGTACCCGAAAACAATAAAACCGCTATAACTTAATGCCCATCATTGTGAGCTCTGAAAACAAAAACTGATTGTGCTCACAGAATGGGAATTCGTAGTACTGATCACTGTTCAATTGATAGGAAAAACAAGCTGCAGCTGCAGTAGGTGCAATGCATCATGCTAAGAGTAGAATAATGACCCAAGTATGAAAGAAAGAAACAGAAATATTTCTCTTATGGATGCTGTGTCCAACTAGGTTAGGGCACAGCACCCTGAGGTTTTCATTATTAATGCTAACATAAGAATAATACTAAACAATAACATAAGAGAGAATTAGCGTTTGGTCTGCTGATAGTTACTGGTACGATGCCAACAGGTTATTAATGAGATGACACTGGCACTATCTTCCATTAAGAGAAACGTCGGTTACAAAGAGTTAAGGCAAAAAAGGTTTGTTTGAGTGTACGAAATACAGTGTGCAGAAAAAAAATGGGCCCGGGCAAGGCGCTGCGTACTAATAAACGGTACGTTTACTAGGTTTTCAAAATAGGGTGGAAAGTGGAACGTGAAATTGAAAAGATATAGGCCAGCTAACCAATTTTTTTTCCTAAGGGGAGAGAGAAACGGACGGAAATGAGGAAATTTAGAGTCAAAAGACATAGTACAGTTAAAATTACCGTGCACACTACGATATTAACTTAACATAGCAAGTGTCCGCCCTGGAAACACGAAACATATAAAATTTTTGCAGAAAATAGATAGATCAACCATCTATTTCCTCGCGTGGGTGTGGTGCCCAACTAATTAGGGGGTAGCGCTTTAAACTATTCATTTTTATATATAAGATTATTAGAGCTAACACATGGGTACATGGGGCAAGCTGTATTTTGTTGGTTAAGATTAGTATTTCACATTTTCTTTATATAATATCTGATAAAATTAAAGTATAAATCTAGACCTACAAAAACTACACAATACATTTCGATATACGATGAATAGTGAAGAGGTGCCTATACACATTCTCTGTGAATGTTTTTCACCTATCAGATTAGAATTGATTATTGAGAACAAATGGGCCAACAGATCCATTGTCAGGAAGGGGTGGAGCCTAGGGTCCAGCCCTCTCGGAGCTATTGCTAGTTATGCCGAGATAATAAAAATCAGATAGTAGCAGACTAACGAAGGTTTTGCGATGCTAGGTCAGCTTGGAAATGAATGGTAATGGAACAAAGTTTCTTTTACAGTGGTTGGGCGTGAAAACTTGATATCATTTATTCCTCCTCTTATATCTAACAACCCCGCAAATTTTGTAAAGATCTTTCTATAACTTTCTGAGTTATCTTGGTGACAGACAGACAAACAGCCACTGACGACTTAGACATAACCTCCTTGGCGGAGGTTACAAGACATTCTCTAATATGGATACCTGCAGCACAGGCACTTGCCGCCTAGCAGCAAGCGAGTACAGGTACCATTTAGGATTCCGTCTGTGCGGGGCAAACAAACAAACACACATCATTTATTATCTCGTATACAGGGTACAGTGGATACACCTCTCGAGTTTTTCTTTTAGCCTTAATTCTAGAATTTTGAAGAACTGGTGGTGTGAAGAACAAGAGAAACAGTCCGTGCTGAGAGTCAATTTAGGATCCCTCCCCGTGCTTCGCCTGGCCTTCTCGATGCTGGAGTGCTCCACGCAGTGTAGATCCGTAGCGTACAGTCCGGGGAATCGAACCCGGGCCTCCGTTGGTACGATGCCGAGCCGTTGTCACTTCACCACCGAGAGGGTGGTGCTGATGCAGTCCTAGCCACGCCTTTTTTACCAGTATTTGTTAACTGTTAAGGTACCAGGAGTATGATGCTGGAATATTAGGTAACTAATATTTGCTCAACTCCATTTGCATAGATAATTCAAATTATTATGTTTTGATTCACAGTCATTTTAAGCTGTATATTTCCCGCTGTCGATTGAATTTCAGGCGATAATAGCAAACCTTTTACGCTTGAGATGGCTGAAACCCCATTCCTGCAAAGCAGAATATCGAGCAGTTATTGGATTATTCCAATCCAATTTATCGACAGGTACACGGCTGCAGTTCGATTTTTTTTCCAAATTTTCTAGGACACACCAAAGTCGTTTGTCACGTAGCCCATAGTGCTGTTTCTATGGACCTCAGTTTTGATATATATCGCTACTGTGTGTGGGCTACCTATCCTGTTAACTCTCAGGGCAACCGCAGAAGTTTAACCACAATTCAACTTCTGCACGGCGCCGCGACTGCCTCGAATTTTGTGACTCAGGTGAAATATGTCAGTCTAAGTCAGTTTAGGCACCTATGCAGAAGAACTGAGCCTAGTGTAACCTCTCCTTACCCTGGCAGAGGGAAAAAATGATGAAAACCTCAGAATTAAAAAAATAAAAATCAGGTTCTGGGGTGTCCATAGATTCTGTTTGGGTAACTAACCAATCCTATTGTAACCTAAGCTAATACATACTTTGAATTACGCCCCAGCCCTATACTACACAGGATCTAGCTACTAACGCTGTGTTTGACAGCCCCTCGAAATGCTACACAGGTCTCACGATACAAAAAAAAAAGTTTCTAATTAGCATAGTGACTGAGAAAAAACGGGAATAACATAGTTTATGGTGATTCAACGAAAGAGGTGATAAGTAGGAAATTAAAATTCGTAAATGCAGATGAGCTGTTAGTGGCAATCATCGATTTTTTTTTACACTAAAGTGACCTGAAACTATTTTCCTATACTAAGGAATGTATGTCCTATGTCAAGACATGCTTCGCTCGCGTCGCCACGAACAGTTTCGCTTAAATTTCATGCCACGAGTAGGCCTAACGCGTTCTTCCAATATGAGGCCTAGTACCCAACTAAATGAGAGCCACGTAAAAATTTGGTCGTGTGTGAGGTAGTGTGTCACAATGTAAATTAAACAGGATTTTATTGGAGTTTCATCAGTTCGCTTAGGACCAATAATTGATCGAAGAGGATCGTCATTTTATTTTACGTTTGGACGTATTAAAGCTTCCAGCCAATCTCCTCAGGTCAAACATCAAACATTTAAATGAATTACAATTTTCTCACGAATATTAATTGCAACATTCAAGTCTGTGAAAAGAAACTCTTCATCACTTTCCTCAGAACAGTCACAGATATTCCTGGCTATATACAACGCAAAACAATAAGACTAACTTATGGATTTTTATGCGTGCTGGGACTTTCCATCACTCTCCTTGACTCAGTCACCAATATTTTTGGCATTTTTTTTACGCCAAGTTAGCAGCAAAAAGCGCGTCATAAATCTTCCAAAAACAACATCACTTCCCACATGTGGTGAAAGTGAGCGAGACGCCTCCTCTAGATGTCGCTGCTTGGAAAGAAGGAAAGTCCCGGGAATCTTGGCACAGTCTGCAAGTTCGGAATAGTGTAAAAAATTCGAATGGTTGGATTATGAAGACATGGTCGGGCAAAAGAAGACGGATACTTTCGCTATGCTTCATCACTGTTCAACTCCAATATTCTCTAATCCTCAATGATATATCGAGTTACTTGGTAAAGAACTAAGGATAGAGCCAAACCGATTGATATAAATGCATTTCTATTAAAACATGAATTGAATGTTCCGGTCCTATAAGTTATCAACAATCTGAAATAATAAACAAAAATGATACACCAGTATTTCAAAGTTGGTTTCTTTTCTAACAGCCTACAAACTCGAAAACTTTCTAATGGGGGACTATTTTCAGAGGGTAAGATGACTACATGTCGGTAAGGCTTCGGTAACGACTGAGTTTAGTGATAAATGGTGACTGCAACATTCTCAGGTTAGAACATAAATTTGCAGCACCAAAGAAGGAAATTTTTTCATCAAATATTAGTATTGCACTGCTCTAAATGCTTACGTATTGTTGAATGTGAAGCCTTAGTTAAGGGATTACCCGTTCCTACCCACATGCTCGAAAGCTCTAACCCTCAGCGCGCGCGTGGATGAACCAACGTACGCAGACCCACACAATGGGCAACAGTATTGGTATACAATCGAAGGCAGTATACGGGTAGGCAGCTTATCCGTAAATGGAAACATTGTACCAATCGTAAAATTGTTCACTAAAACAATTCGAAGGACAACGCGCATAAAATACTGACTTGCTAGAAATATTTAGCCGGTTTTCAGTTTCTCCGACTGAGGACACGAAGAAGGGGAACGAGACAAAGAAATCTTACGCTCTGTGATCAGTACTACAGTTTCCGAAGAAAACTTGCTACCTAAAAATTTCGTGATACAGTCATGAACTAAATTCAGTGGATAACCATTTCCTCTAGAAAACGATCCTTGAAGAAATCAAGTTCTTTATATAGTGATAACCGACAACTAATCGGAACAAACTTATTATGCACGAAAAAGTAGAGTATTGATACTATTAATTTTCAAAAGTACAGAAACTAAAGTAACCGAGATCCAAACCAGTATAAGTTGCTTCTCCTGCCTATAGTTGTATGTACTTACCACTGCATAAAAAAGTTATTTTTTAAAAGACTATTTTTTTTAATGAATGGTTATCCCCTGCATTAGTTCTCTTCCGAACTGTGGTGCTGACCGCGGGCAGAAGAAATTTTTTGTCTCGTTCCCCTTCTTCAGCCCTCAGTCGCTGAAACTGAAAACCCACTTAATATCGCTAGCAAATAAGTATTTCAGGTTCATTGACCTTCAAATTGTTTCAGTGAATAACTTTAGGATCGGTACAATATTTTCACTTGAAGATTGGCAACCTATCCATATGTTCTCTGCAAATACTGTTGACCATAGTGTGGGTCTGCGTTTCATGGTTCATCCACGCGCGAGCTGAGGGTAAAGTTTTCGAGCATATAGGTAGGAGCTTAGAAATGGTAATCAATTAGCTACATATTCACATTCGGCGTTACGTATGTATGCAGAGCAGTGCAATACTCCTGCTTTGTTACAAATTTTTCCTCTCCTTGGCTCTGCAATTTCATGTTCCGACCTCAAAATTTTGGAGTCGCTATTCATTAATAAGCTCAATCCAAGCCTGAATGACATGCAGCCATCGAACCTCTTCAAAATAGCCCTCATATTAGAAAACTTCAAATTTTGTAGGGTTTCAGAATAGTAGCAAACTTTGAAAATAACAGTTTTTTATGCTTGTTATTTTAGATTACTGTTAGTCAAAGCGTTCAAATGAAATTTCAATAGAAATATACTTTAAAAGAATCGTCTTCGCTCTAACCTTGGTTTTACAATGGTGTCGTGTTCTGCGACCTAACTTGGATAGTAGTTGGTATAGCTACTAATGTTTAAAAAAATCAGACGAGAAGCGTCACAGCTATAGTTTAAATTTTGTTACCCACGGTGCGCGTCCGGCTGTATATGCTGTATATCAGCTGATTGGGTGGGATGCTCAAACTTGGTAAAAATTATATCCTTAACATATTAATGAAGTTTTGGAGGTTAAACATACAAGGGTGCAACTGCGATTCCAAAAGATGAAAGCTTTATTTGACATTTTCAATAATACAATTGGTTCTTTGAATTTTTGACTATGGTCCATTCCACTCTTTTCAGCTACAGCACTAGGAACAGACCCACAGAATCACTGACAGCACAGTTCACAGCCTGTACAGGGTGTTTGCCTAGTAAACTCCTTAATGGCTATGAATCCTACAGCTGACGTAAACACATCGTACGACAGTTTAAAAAAATCAAAATTTAACGTACAAACTGCAATGAGAAGCTATTTCAGGTCGTTGGAAAACTACGGGAACATACAGTGCTGATTGAAAATGAGCGATGCAGCATTGTAGTGAAATTTGAGAAGTCAGAAATTCAAGTTGAGGTCATCTTCATATAAAATTTGGTGAGAACATACAACAATAAGAGTATATGGTAAGCATTTTGTGATGCTAATAGCTCCTCATGACGCAGCGTCCAAATAATTTGTAATTCCACCCTTTTTTTTTTGCCTACAACATTCGACTCTGCTGCCCTTCGCGAAGACGACGAAGTGCCATACAACGATCCAAGCACTGCATTAGAAGTCTGTAACGCCCTCACACAATGCAAAAATACAAGTCCCGGCCCTGACGGTATACACTACAAGATGCTGAAACGCACGCACCATTCAGCGGTTCGAGCACTCTTAACAATATACAACAAAATTTGGACAACGCATGACTATCCGGGACAGTGTCGCCTTGCCACTTTACTAGCTTTCATAAAACCAGACAAACCTCCCACTGACCCAAGTAGCTACCGTCCATTGCGTTGAGTTGCTGCCCCGGAAAAGTCATAGAAAAATCGTGAACACCAGCCTGATGAAATATCTGGAAACCAACAAGCTCCTTTGCAACGTGCAGCACGGTTTTCGACCGTTCCGTAGCACCACCAATGCCATCGTTCGTAAAGAACAAGACACCATAGGGTCACATTATCTGTCTTCTTTGATAGTGAAAAAGCATACGACACAGCCTGGCGACACGGAATACTCCTGCATCTGCAAAAAGTAGGTATCAGTGGTAACATGGCCTCTTACTTGCAGCAATTCTTGAGCGAGCGGCGCTTCAAGGTGAGAGTGGGACAGGCCTTCTCCCCTGAAATGACACAGGATGAAAGGGTTCCTCATGGGAGCGTCATTAGCAATGCCCTGTTCCTACTAGCAATAAACGACATCAAAGCAAACCTTCCCAATACGTCCACGGGTCACTATATGTAGATGACCTGATGCTATACTCCTCCTCCTCGAGACATCTGGAAGTTCTACATCGACGACTAAGGCGAGCCATTGGCCGCGTTTGTAACTGGGCGACCGACCATGGTTTCGCCTTCTCTGCTGCCAAGACCTCGTCCCTCCACATAAGACGTGCCAGACTTGTAGTGCCCCATGAACCCACAATCTACGGACTACGGATAAACTATTGCGAAGAGGTGAAATTCCTCGGACTGATAATAGATAGAAGACTGTCATGGTAATCCCACATCGAGAAGCTGAGAACGCAATGGATGCGTAGGCTCAACCTACTCAAGCACTTGACACTGTCGTGGGGCGCAGACCGGCAAACCCTTTTATACCTCTACCAAACTCCTGTACGCTCCAGACATGAATATGGCTGTGTCATATATCAGTCATCGAGGACTAAAGTCCTAAAGCGACTGAACGCTGTGCACAATGCAGCTCTAAGGCTATGCACCGGGGCCTTCCGTGCATCACTCATACCAAGCCTTCTCGCTGAAAGCGGCGAACCCTGCCTGCAGCAGCGCAGGGCGCAATTTACCTATCAGTGCCTAGCCAGCTTAGAACAAACCCCTCGATCTCCGGCGTGGAACAGTGCGCGCCGAGACCGGGCAGAGGGAGCAGATTTTCCGTACACACTTCCCACCTCCAATGACAATGGAGCCTTCTCCTTCATAGCGGAAATCGAGTCATTTAAGGTGGTCCGGGTCCTGTTCAGAGACAAACCAACCTGGCGCATACCGGTTTCAACTTTTTGCCCCGTCACGCAATACCCAAAAAGAAAGACTCCTCTCCCCCCTTACTAAAAACTCTCTTCACGAAGCACGTGAGGGACCATCATAGTGACTCTAACAACATCTATACCGATGGCTCTAAGACGAGACACCAAGTTGGATGCGGTGCTGCTGCGAAAGATGAAACTAGAGCATGCCGGTTATCACCAGAGACCTCGACTTTTATCTCCGAGCTGTTCGGCGTGTGCGCAGCGCTGCTCCTCATTGGAGACAGCGATGAGAGTATCTTTACAATGTTCTCTGACTCACTTAGCGTAGAACAGGCCATTCGAGCATACGACAGTATCTACCCCGTCATCAACTGAATATTAGTACGATACAACAATTACAAGAGGATGGAAGATCTGTGTGTATCTGTTGGGTGCCTGGTTAAGTTGACGTCGCTGCCAATGAGCTCGCCAATGAGGAGTCGAGGTAGATGGCCCTCCCGGATTTGCCCAATGCAAACCGCGCAGTCCCCTGCTGGGACTATTACTCACTAATCAAACGAAACCTACTCCAGCTATGGCAATCCCAGTTGCTGGCGCAGAGAAATAATTAATTATGAACAGTTAAAGAAATTGCCCAACAGTGACACTCGTCAAATAGCAACGACCGCCGAATGGACGTCGTACTGTACCGCCTACGTATTGGGCACACGAGACTTACTACTATCTGCGGATGAGACGTCCGCAACTCTTTTGCGTCTTGAATTTGATGGCCGAGTGTTCCACCTTCTTCCACGAGCGGAGAGACTGCTATTCGGGCCTGCATGGTCAGGATGCTGACTCCATTCTCCGAGGAATGCTTTCTGAGGGACCTCGCAGTCAATTTAATAGATATGCCCTTAAGACTTTTCTTATCAGATGTGACCTCTATCACAAACTATGATGAATCCATTACGATAATTGCTATCGTCACCTACGGCTCTACCGTTTTCTTTGTGAATTATATAACTATATGTAAAATTAATAATGATAATAAAGTTCTCCTTACAATTATTTTATAATACAAAAGGAGACAAAATCCGTGCCATAGCGGCGTATGAGCCTGTGGATAAACGCAGGAATAGTTCAGCTTGATATAGGTAATGTGCCACTGAAGCAGTACTAAAATTTTTACTACTACTACTACTTTTTTCTGCCTATACTTTGTTCTGTCCAGTGCCACGACTTCGAAGAATATGTTTTAGCTTGTGGATAGCATAGCTATCAAAGATTTCATATGTATATATATACAGTGCCTAGACATAAGTATTAGCACAACTCTTTTTTTTATGTATATTAAAAAAATTAGGGACAGCTTTGGGATAATTAATACAGGAATTTTATATAACATATATATAATAGAATATTTAAACAGAACAGTCAAATGTGCACTTATAACAAGAAAATTTAACACAAACAGAAGTAATGAGGGACAAAAGTATTAGACAAAAAAAAAAATTATGACATAAGTACTTGGTGGCGTGACCTTTATTGGCAATAACAGCATGGAGATGATTGTTATAGCTGGAAATTAACTTTTCACATTCACTTGATGGTATATTTTTCCGTTCTTCCATGCAGATAACCTTTAAATTCAGGTTTTTGGGACACCGTTTGTGGACACCAGATTCAAAAAGACGCCACAAATTTTCTAATGGATTAAGGTCCGGTGATTGGCTAGGCATGGAAGAACATTTATTTTATTCTTTTGAAATCATTCTTTCGTTATATTCGGAGTATGCTTGGGGTCGTTGTCTTGTTAGAAGGTCCACCTGC
>LQNS02276770.1:13892481-13907216 GCA_001587735.2 Parhyale hawaiensis
TAGGTCTCGGTCGATTTTACCCTAGCGTCCGCTTCTGAATGTTAACGACACTGTGCTGCAGGGGTCCAGCTCACAGAGATACTTGGTGTTTCTTTGCTGAGCAGTTTATGTTTGAGGTGAATATCAGGCACCTGATCTCACGTGCTTTGAGTACTGTTAGGCTGTGGCGCAATTGGCAAGGAAAGTGCGCCTTTTAGTTAAAGAATTCATCGAGTCGAAGTTTCCAGTCTACTTGGAGAGCATTACTTATTTTTCATCCGCAAGCAACTCAATTCCTACCATAGCATTACCGAACTCAACGAATAGCTGCCACTGACACTTGATGGCTGTAGTTAACCCTTCATCGAATGGCTGAAAAGCATTTCTCCGGAATAGCAGTATGGAAGTAACCATATATGGTCACTTACCGGATAGACGTTTAAGTGAGGGTGCTGCACGTACACTGCAGTTCCATACCAGGCTACTTGTAGTTGGAATTTTGTATGGACTAGAAGCTGGCTATTAACATTTACAGTACAGCAATGTCAGTAGCCACATATACAGTACTCTGTACATACAGTAAATGAGTCCTGACATAGTGTATATTAATACCGGTGCCCTCATATTAATATCAGTACCCTTTCTCTTGCTTGGAAGAGCATTGGAAATAGTCGGATAATTCGTTCATGCATCAGAAAGTGGCTCCTCACATTACAATAAAGTAATATCAGTACAGATCCTCTAACCGGAAAAGTTACAAATATCCTAGTACAAAAGTAAGGAACGCTTTTACATTATTAGTAGCAGCGATAATGTTCGGAATTCATTGTAATGTTACCATTAGCTTACTTGCCGTTAGGCAGCACCTTAAATTGCTAAATTTTTCTTAAGGAACAAATTCGTAAGTCGCAACTTGACGTGCGAAAAAAGACGTGAATGATTCAAACAGGAGAATGGAGAGGATTGCCTATGACATAACATTTTGCTCAGAGCTGTAACGTTTCAAATGAAAGTGCATCACTGATTTTAAGAACTCAGAAAAAAAGCTGGTGGATATAATTTTACTGTTATAGTCTATTTCATGAATTAATCATTTAGTGCAGTGCTCCAAATAAATTATTTTTGTTAAAAAAGTTTTCCACTTCCTTTGATTTTGTTCCACTTCATATATGAAACTAGAGCCCTCTGAGAGCGCATACCTCCGCCAAGTGAGGCAACGGTAGCAAAAAATTCAAATATGTTCTAAAACCATAATTTTCTTTGTATAAACTCCAAAATCTAGTCATTTGTGCCTTTTTATATTAATAGCAGCTTGTTCAATTTTCTTGAAGATCCGTTCATGACTTTTTGAGTTATAGTGTTAACAAACATCATGACAAACATAAGTCAAACATACAAACGAACCAACCGATCTGCACCAAAATTTGATCATTTATGTCTTTTAACATTACTAACAATTCCTATAAATTTCATAAGGATCTATTCATTATTTTTTTGAGTTATTGTGCTAACAAGCATAAAATTAAAAACAGTGACAAACGGACGAACAAACAAACGGATCATTACCAAAATTTTGGTCATTTACTCTTTGTTATATAACTAATAACTCATGTTAATTTCATAAAAATCCATCTCTAACTTTTTGAGTTATGGCAGTGAGAAAAATTAGGTAGGCAAACAAACGGATGAACATATCTTCACCAAAAGTTAATTATCTGTTCCTCCTAAACAATCCCTGTAAATTTCATCCAAATCGGTTCAGAACTTTTCGAGTTATCTTGGTGACAGACAGACAGACAGACAAACAGACAGACAGACAAACACGACGAAAACATAACCTCCTTGACGGAGGTAATAATAATTGTTCCGTTTACGTACCTACTTTATTGCTCTATTGATTATACGAGAGCTTCATTCCTTTTTAAATAGATTGTAGCACTTTTTACTCTTTGAATATGGATGTATACACTGAATTACTATTTGTTGTTCTGAATTATTATGCTCCATCGCTGCTCTTGGATTGCCATATTTTTATAGATCTTATAAGTTCCAATTTACTGACATCCATCTAGTTCCATTTCATTCCTGAAATCTTCATCGTAATAAATGAAGGAGCAGAGATAATATATAACCTAGAGCAGTATAGACATGACTAGAGAAGCACTCAGAGGGCGCATATCTCCGCCTAGCAAGGCAATAACAACGAAAAATTTGAATTTCGCCTGAAGCCTGGTTATCTTTTTATTCACACCAAAATTTGGTAATTTGTGCCTCTTTATGAATATAACAGTTCCTGTAATTTTCCTGTAGATCCATCAGTAACTTTCTAAGTTGTGTTCTGATTAATACTAAGACAAACGTATAGTTAAGCGGACAGACCGATAATCTTTCATATTTAGCCCCTTGTGCTTCTCAACATTTGTAGAAATGCCTGAAAATTAAAATAAAAATACAATACATACTATACCAGATTAAAAATATACACTTAAAGCAAGCAAACTCATCAACACAAAATCAAATTGCAGTAAATATAATAATTATGAGTTCAGGAACATTATACGGTCCCCTTACAACGGAACTCGGATGAGGCCCAAGAGAAAATAACTGAGCCATCTAACTTACTCCACAAACCTAGAGAAGAAATCCTCTATAATCAAAATAGAAGATAAAGCGGAGCGAGACGCAAGGAACAGCAGCAATATTTTCGTACCCTTTAGATGATATGCTGCTACTCATTGCCTGGGACTGTAGCGTCGGCGTTGCTTACATTCAAGGCCCATGCAGTGCAAGGTCACTGGCCTAACTACCAATGAGGCAGCCGCGGGAGCTCTCAGTTGAGCAAGTTGTTTTCAAGGCCGTAGATCTGACATAAATATTCACGCGCCAGAGACTTTTCACAGCTTCTACTGAACGATGAGATTTTGCATAAGCATTTTTGCCTCCAAGATGAACCAGATGCAGAAATCCATCGGGTAACGGTTAGAACTTGAAAGTGGCCATTCTTACATGGCAAATAAATCTGTGACATTGTCACGAAGCCACCTCTGAGACCTACTGGCAGGGTTGGTAGGCGCTGCATCTTGCTGAAAGATGAACTGCCTACTGTTGAGCCAATCATGGCTCAAGTCCCTTACCACCTCCAAGTTTCTTACCGCCATATAACTACTTCATAGCTCGTAGCGTGGATTTTCACTCCTTCTGGAAGTAAAGCAATAGAAATCTTGCCTTTGAAGGCATTCACGCAGAGATGATCAAGTTTTGCATTTGACTGACATTTGTAGCATTCTCTGGCCTTGGCAATGATTGTTTGCAAGAACCGTGTCGTGTCGGCTACCATAAACTTGCTCCACAGGGAAAAGAGTTTCGTTTGAGGAAATAAAATTTTTCAAGCTCTTCGTTTTGAGCCGATCGAGCAGCTAGTGCACAACTTCTTGCCCAATTTTTTTCGTTGATATAATAGTCAGGCTCTGAATTTTCTTATGCTTTAGAGAAATGCAAAGTCGTTTTTCGCAACTCTTATCAATGACTCTCGGTGCATTTAGCTCAACCCAGAAGGTTTCTTATGTAGCGACGTGCATTTCTTGAAATGATTGACCTACAACGAACTTGAGTGTGGAAGTCCTGGCTGACCTGGGAGATCCATACCTGCTCCGTCTCAAATTTGTAAAGGATTCTTGAGTTGACTGAGTTCGATAGATGAATATTTGCTTAGTTTTTAGCTAAATGAGAAGATTCAGTATGTCAGATGCAATCTTGCAACTGTGTGTGGCTCAATTAGCACTGAAAATTCATGTTCCATGCACATTTTGTTTCAAGATATGCATTTCATTTCCGTTTTTGAAAGCGTATCATGAAAACTTTATGCACTGTGATGCACATTTTTAACGGAAAATTTTACTTATTACGGCTACTAAAATCGTATTTACAATGATGAACATAAGTCATAAAATTTACTTATTATGGCTACTAGGCCTATAGCTTTTCTTTAAGGAAGCAGAATTTTTTGGTCACCCTATTATGGCTGCGCCCAGTACAGCAAACTCCACGAGACACAATGCTAGCGCAGCACCCAGTACAGCAAACGCCACGAGACACAATGCTAGCGCAGCACCCAGTACAGCAAACGCCACCAGACACAATGCTAGCACAGCACCCAGTACAGCAAACGCCACCAGACACAATGCTAGCGCAGCACCCAGTACAGCAAACGCCACCAGACACAATGCTAGCACAGCACCCAGTACAGCAAACGCCACCAGACACAATGCTAGCACAGCACCCAGTACAGCAAACTCCACGAGACACAATGCTAGCGCAGCACCCAGTACAGCAAACGCCACCAGACACAATGCTAGCACAGCACCCAGTACAGCAAACGCCACGAGACACAATGCTAGCGCAGCACCTAGTACAGCAAACGCCACGAGACACAATGCTAGCGCAGCACCTAGTACAGCAATCGCCACGAGACACAATGCTAGCGCAGCACCCAGTACAGCAAACGCCACGAGACACAATGCTAGCGCAGCACCCAGTACAGCAAACGCCACGAGACACAATGCTAGCGCAGCACCCAGTACAGCAATCGCCACGAGACACAATGCTAGTTAGTTATAGTTAGGAAGTTTAAGCCTCCGTTTCCGAGCAGAACGATATCACAGAGGAAAGAGCAAGGGACATATAGTATGCCAAGAGAAACGAGGAACCCATGCACGAAGGTGTTTCTACCTCACAGGATCAACGCGCATGGGAACAGCAAGTCGGGAAAGGAGAGGAAGAAAAGATAAAGCATGAGCAAGTAGGAGTATGAAATCGGGAAGGAAACAAAATGGGCACGAAAGAGAGACGTCCCAAAGGCCTAGATAATGGCTGAGGTAACTTACACGGGCCCCTGGGGTTGCCTGGCCCCATAGCATAGGATGGACGAACCTAAACTCACCTAACCATATGGCCTATGGCCCATCCTATGCCCCCTGAGGGGCAGAGATACAATGCTAGCGGTGCACCCCGTACAGCACGTTGCTTATGCTACATCTAATAAGTGAGTCTGGATATCGGTACTGTACACCAAACACAGAGATAAGCTACAAATTCACATGATTCATATCGTGTATAGATAATACGTTGATTTAACATGATAAATATAGACGGTATAAGTATGCACATTGTGCAAAATTTCAAACTTATTGCTACAGATGCACAACCAAAGCATTTCTTTCAGAAAACTGAGTAATGAAGATTATTAATATGCGAGTTTCAATTATACTTTTCTATCATTATTATATATATAGATATACTGAGACTATATACAATAAACAGAACGATGAAATTTTTAATTTTTCATCACATGTTAATCTACAACAGAGTTTCATCATGCATTGTTACAAACGTAAACCTGCCATTTTGCAGAAGATTAAGTAGCTACGGCAAATTTACGCTTGACAAGCTTTTATAAACGAAAAGAATTTAAATAATGTAATTAAAGAATTTCCATCATCCACTATATAATAAAACACAGTTGTTGGTCGCTTGCTCCCTTGCTCCAATGTTGGTCCGTCTCTCCGTCACGCAGTTAAAGAGTTTAATAGGAGAAAATTCATGTAGTGAAAAACAAGTTGAGATACCATACAATTTCAGCGCTTGGAGTACCGGTGACATATATAGCTCTGGATCTCCGGTCTCTGGATCCCCAGCCTCTGGATCCCCGCTTTCATTGCTGAATGATATCGTAGTAGTTGAATCTTCACGCTAAGCAGACGCTTTTTTATATTGAATTTACATTGCAGCCAAAGTTCGACGCTGTAGGTTCAACAATCAGTTGGTATCCACAATACGGTGAGCCCTGGGCATTTCCAGAGAATTCTTTTGACTGAACTATGTTTTCTTAGTGCACCTTAACGCTAACTCAATTCCAAGCTGGTTTTCACTCCTTATCTTGCAGGGTGGGTATTTTGCTATCACAAAATTCATTGTTGTACAGCTTGCGTTTCACTAATGGAATACAGGCCTGCATTTATGAGACCTATAATACAGTCAAACCTGTACTGGGAACCGGAACAATAAAAAGCTCAATCACAAAATTCTCACCGTCATTTTTGACGCCTGGACCCCCTAGTGATATAATAAAAAAGAGCGCTGAAAACATAGCAAACAAGAGTTCCACAACACATGGACGGCTACAGAAGCAACGCATCCACAAAATCCTCCCAGCAGCCAGCACCGCACGTTGCATTTGTTCTCCAGCTCCCGGCCGCTGTCGGTCCCAAATGCCCTCATTAAATTTGTCTTTAAATGGGGTTCGGGTTTCAGTAGCCGGCTTTGGGGAAGGTAAATCCTTCCTGAAAAGTTCACTCATGCACGAAATAACTTACCGCCGCAGCCGTAGAGCNGCTCCCGGCCGCTGTCGGTCCCAAATGCCCTCATTAAATTTGTCTTTAAATGGGGTTCGGGTTTCAGTAGCCGGCTTTGGGGAAGGTAAATCCTTCCTGAAAAGTTCACTCATGCACGAAATAACTTACCGCCGCAGCGCATCTCGAGTTACGGAGAGTGGCCACTGCCAATCACGTTTAAACTTTAGTTTGGTCTCGTCTAAGCGACCCCACTTATTAACTCCCTTTACTACTCCTACGACAGAATAGCTACGACGCACCATTAACCTCCCGATTAAAAACGAAATCGGTAACCCAGAAAACTACTCCAATGTATGTAGCGCACTCGCAACCCTCCGAATTTTGTAAGAGGATTTGGATTATATGCTTGGATTAAGTACATTCAGGTATAATAGGAGAGTTTGCTGAGAGTATGAAGACTTAGATATATTTGCATTGAAAGTTTGATTATTTCATGTAAATGCTACTCAGTATTGCGTGTGTTGCAACTGATATGAAATAATTTGAAATTAGATGCCCCACATACAGTGAAATTTTGCTGCAGGAACCAAGACATGCTTGCTCAACTCTTTTCCATTTAGCCTATACTGGACTGTTTTTTCTTGGTCTACCTGAGCAGGTCTGCGTTTCTTTTGGTCTCGGTATAGTATGCGGCCTACTCAACAGTATGTGCCAGGTTAGGTTAGCTAGGACTAGTTCAGGATACATACAGGTCAGCTGCCAAAGGAGGCTAGCCAAACTAATAGACGCCCATATACCTAAATCTCAGCTCGAATGCCTGCTCTGCTGGCACCTGCCCTCTTCTCTACGCTGCTTTAATGTGGAGCTCTTAAAGACTGGCTCTACCGGCGTGTTCGTTTCACCATTATTCATCGAAGATGCTTATCTAATATAATTAGCTTAAGTTTCTCTGCACAACGTTGGTTAAAATTTTTGGCGCTAATTGCTGTCCGATTACGCTTGAGACTCAATCCTCGGGTATGATCGGGTTCCTGTTAAATGATAAAGCCTGATCCAAAGTGAGGACCTGATCGCCCAGGGTTGAAAGTCCGGACAGTTTCAGGTTGTTCAGTGATTCCCTTTAGTGGTGCGCAGATGAACCCACGCAACCCCCGTTGGTTCACGCACGGACCCATAATGTCGGGGGCCACGGTGTACAACTGCACACACAACCTGATGAGAGGATGTGCAGCTCGCACGTCACCCATGCTCCCGTATCTAAGCTACCGACTTGAAATATGTATCGGAGCGAAGTGCGAGCTGTGCATCCTCGCATCAATTTGTGCAAGCCACTGGCTAGTGTGGACCCGGTATAACTGGTTCATGAGGCTTGAAGTTTCCATGATGATACGGTGTAACTTGCAGCGTAATAACTGATTAACAATTCTTTTAAGTTAAAAGATATATATAGAAATATTTTATTTATTACATCAATTACATCAACTTTTTTCAGTTAAAGGATTTCCTTTTTAACAAAGTCACAGCTTAATGTCACCGTTTTATCACACAAAACGTTATTTTTCAGTATCTGTTGGAGCAGCACACAAAACGTTATTTTTCATTATCTGTTGGAGCAGTACAACATTACTATAATTCGTTGTTGACAATCTTTAAAGGTTAGTTATAAAATAGATTCAGGAGAGTTACATGTGAAGATTCAGAGTATGTAATCGACAGTGATATAACTTTAGTAACTGTGTTTTTGGGGTATTGTGTCACTCTTCTAGCATCTCCCTCTCAACTTAATGGTTTTATGCTTGACAATTCGAATCGAAAATTTTCCCTTTCCTTATGTTCCTTAGTCAAACACGTATAAAACTCTTTCAAATTATTTGGAATAAGGTTAAGTTATTGAATAACGAAGGAGATACTTCAAAAATCTAAGCAACGTTTCAGCTAAATGAGACACTAGTCGCGCACCGTCTGATTAAAAAAAAAAAAATGAAAATTATCATCTATAAAAATTTTATTCTACAGCAAAATTCTGCATCTGTTCGCGGAAAGCGGCAGCAGATCTGCTATAATATCTTTAGAAAGACAGCGGCGCGTCTTCAGAGTGTTTACTATCGCCCAGGACACTGACACCTGGTTGCATGTTTCCACATGGGTGAGCCAGACACGGGAAGAGGGGCTTTGAAGACCAGCCGTGTTCAAAGGAACCTTGGCAGCGGTAGTCAAGTGCGAATAATCGCGTCAGGCGGATCTTTCTGTGATATCTCGGCTGGTTATTATGCCTAGGGTGTCACCGAGATGCAACTTGTTTGCAGGTTATTACGGCTACAACGCTCCAAAGGGGTTGTTTAGTTATTATGACTAGCGCATCACTATAATTGAGGTGCGAGTTGTCTGCAGGTTATCAGAGCTGAAACACCCTAAAGCTGTGACGTGTTTATTATGATTATGGCACCACTAATAAGCTGCTACGTGTCTACATAAAATTACTACTAGGCTGTCACTGGGGTGCGACTTGTCTGCGTGTTACGAGGGTCGTTCTAAAAGCAATGCTTCCTATTTTTTAGCCCAAAAAGTTGAAGAGCACCGAAAACGGAAGTGGCACCATTAAAACGAGCGACCTTTTGTGCTCCACAATATATTTTTCTGTTTAGTGGCCACCATTCGCAGTGCACTCTCATCAGCGATGAACGAGAACCACGCTGCCTTGGTCGTGAAAATCAGTGTCTGCTGAGGTGGTCCATTTTTCTACTGCTGCAATTACGGTGTTATTGTTGGGGAAAAGCTGCCCACGTAATGCGTCGTTTAGAGGTCCTATAACAAGTGGAAGTCTGGCGGTGCCAGGTCGGACTATACGGTAGGTGGGACAGCACCGTCCAGCCGAACTTTATCATAACACAGTTCATGGTCTTCAAACTAGTGTGTGACCTGGCGTTGTCGTGTTGCAAATGGAATATTTCCATCTTTTTTGAAATTACACAGGCAATCCGGCCCGTCTGCTTGGTCAACGTTTCAACGTAACAGTCAGCGTTGACTCTTGCCCCTGGTTCTAAGGAATCCAGGAAGATGACGCCTTTCCAGCACAGACAACGGTGCATATCACTATGGCTGCAGATGTCTGCGCATTGAACTTCTTCTTTGCTGGGGAGTGTGAGTGGTGCCATTCCATCGACTGCGGTGTGGACTCCAGCTCGTAGGGTGACACCACGTCTCTTCACTTGTGATTATTGGGTCCAAGAATTAGTCACATTCGGCTTCGTATCGATCCAGTAAGTCATGACAGACATCCCGTCGGTGATCCCTTTGTTCCTGCGTGAGCTTTCGTGGAGCTCACAAGCACACATTTTGCTGTATGCTAAGGATGACAACAGCGTTTCCAATGGACTGACATCCACATCCAACTCTACACATCTTTCATTCACCGTTAGCTACAGATCGGTGCGGATGAGTTGACCGAGGGGCACTGTGTTTTCTGGGGAGATGTCTGCGCATAAGCCTACGAATCGCACTTTGTCACTCATATCTCTGTTGCCACTGAAGTCGCCGAACTCATCTCCTTACTGAGCTGACATCATCTGCACCGGCTTCGTAATCGTTCAGCAGCGGCTGGCTAATGTTGTTGGGTTAAACTTTTTCTAGTCAGAAATTCAATGACGCATCGCTGCTTCTAAGTCACGTCCATGACAGGGATTGCTTTCCTAAAGTGTTACACTGTCAATATCTGGAACAGAAAGGTGAAACTTTCAGTTCATAAGTGCATATCTTCAGTCATTATGACAATATTATTTGAAATCCTCTTGCATAAATTCGGGGAGAATAAAAAAAAAGTAGGGGGCATAACTTTTAGAACAAATCGTTACTATGACTAGGGCAAGCCGAACTACGTAACAGGTTAACTCAGGCGCAGGTAGCGCGTTAAGCCCCGCCTACTCCATTTCAGCTGTGACGTCAGGCGGAGAGATAGATAGCAAACCGTGTTAATTAGTTCAAGCCTGTTTCCAGCCTTATAAATACGGTGAGCGTGGATCTCCATGAAGAAAAGAAAGAGGGGTAATTATTTCCGCATGATCACAGCTACTTACTGTCCAATGCAAAAAATCCGTTTGCTAGAAATGATTTAATAAAATGTCAAACACATAGGTTAAGACTTGAACGATGAAGAAATCAATTACGACAATATAGCTACGGCTACCTAAGTATGTATTGATATGGCTTTCTCTGTAATCATCATACATAATTTTGCTTACTCTGCAGCAAAAAATCACAGCGGAAAAACATGGCTTATAGGAAAAACTGCAGCTGCATACGTGTTGTCGGTGAAGTAATAAAGGCTCTAAAAGTTATTGTCAGTCAAAATTTATAAACTGTACCTGTGAAATTTGTATTTTCTCAACAAAATATAACAAATTGTCAAACGAGAGATTGTTTTTTTTTTACTAGTTACAGCTTCTTATATCAGTCCAGTCGGAGGCCGACTAGACTAGCCCGCTTCCCTCCGCTTCCCTACAGACCGACGCTTATATAAAGACCCTCGTTGCGCACTGCAGTCATGTGCTTTTTAGGCCCCCTCATGCAAACACTCAATTTTAGGTCTTGCCAAATTAAATATTCTTATTGTTGTTCATCGTTTGTCGGTTTTCAATTTCTGAAGATGGGAAATTAGATTCCCGAAACGTTAAGATTTTTTATGAAATTTGTCGACAATCGTATATTTGCTTTATGATATTAGCTTTAGTTCAATGCCCTTTAACTATAACAAAATTAGATTTTTCGTTGCACCCATAGTAGGGAGACACTTAAAATCCAATCTTAGAATATCTAATGGGACCAGTGGCCATATTGTGAGGTTCTGAGCGGAAACAATGCTTGTAAAATATTTTCTAAAATATTAATATTTAATGGTAGCTGAATAAGGTGAAAGTTTGAAATAATTGTGTTAAAGTAATTATTTTACTGATATCAATTGAAGTCTTAAACCTATCACAAACAGTTTACAACATTGCTAGCTAGTGTTTTAGCGTTATAAGTTGTTACGTACTGAATTTATTTGGAAAACTAAAATAGTACTATCTGGCAACGCAACATCGGCAACACGCCACACTGGTGAGCCGTGCCCTTGAGCCTGTCGCCACCACATTTATGAGTCAGTCTATGAAAAGGCATTCACCTCATGATTTGGACCCTGTAGCGGTCCTGAAATTGAACTATCCAAGAAGTTAAAAAAAATAAATAAATAAATAAAAGGGAACACTTGGATAGAAGTGCACCAAAAGCATTTGAGTTGAATGAAATATCAGGACCATTATGTCAGCAACAAGAAGAACTGTTCGTGGAGTTTCAGTGACTTCTTGAGACACCGCATCCAAGGGACGACTACCATGAGTTGCTTGAACTGTCAATTATCGTCCTCGGTAACTAACCAAAGCGAAGCATCCATGTCATCCGCCTTGATGCCCTACATCGTGCGAGATGGATGGCTAAAATCATCTATGCTGCCAAAGTCTTCTTGTACGGGACGCACTTGGCCACTCGCGGCAAACTGGCCATTTGTGCGTTCAAATAAGCTTTCTTGCCGTGCAATAACCACAAGAAAACACTACCAAACCTAACCTAACCTTATCGAACATTACCTTTCCTAATGTAACCTAACCTTACCTTACCTTGCCTAACGTAACCTAACCTTACCTAACTTTATCTAACCTAACCTAACGTTACCCAACTTAACCAAATGTTACCTAACCTAGCCTTACCTTACCTAAGCTAACCTAACTTAACCTAACGTAATCTGCGATACAGCGCGCAGGCACAGCAGCCGAACGTGAACGCCGCCCGCTCGTACACCGACGCCCGTACACAAACGTACAGAGCGAATGGCGAGTTTGCAGCCTGTGCTTCCGGGACACGCTATCGTCGTTCGTGACGATTTGTGTGCGTGTTTGTGTACGCAGATCGTGTGCGTGTGAGCGGCGTTCAAGTTGGGGCGCCGCGCTGCACGCTGTATCGCTGATTAAGTTAGGTTAGGTAAGGTTAGGTTCGGTTAGGTAACGTTAGGCAACGTTAGGTAAGGTTAAGCAAGGTTAGAAAGGCTAGGTTGGGTTAAGTTAGGTTAGGTAAGGTTAGGTTAGGTAAGGTTAGGTTAGTAGGTTAGGTAAGTAGGTTAGGTTAGGTAAGGGTAGGTAAGGTTAGCCTAGGTAGTGTTGAAGTTAGTGGTAGCGCTTGCAGGAAAGCTTACTTGAACGCAAAATCGTCGTGAACGACGATAGTGAATCCGCGACCAAAATAAATTGCAGTTAACAGGAGCGGAGCTTTCAAGAATCGAGCGGTTTGTAGAGTTCAGCGTCTCCACCTACGTGGCCTCCTGGTACAAAGCTCCATACATTGTCTTCAGCTCAGGACCTAGCCCTATTGAAAAGCCTGCTAGCTTAACCGGATAATGATGTGGCGATAGCCACATCTGCAACATTCGGGTGTCACCTATGGTATTTAAGTGAACGGTTGGTGACTTTGGCATTCTTCGCCGAAAATCTTATCCTAGAAACAAAATGATATATGGTTAAAGTCTCCCATAAGCAAGATGGCTCGGAGGATCCTCCACGTCAAGTAACAGTTGACGCAAGAGAAGCTACCTTCACTAATAAGACCATCGCAGACTTCGTGATGACGGGATCGATGAAGCTTTTCTAGCTCATGAGCACTTGATACAACCTTTCTCCCCACCGACCCTGCCGTCTGGAACACGGATCCTTCTTCCTTGCATGCTCAACGCCGCAACAGAGCTCTTTCAGCTGTGAACGACTTCGCGGAGCGTTGAGTTTCTCCGATGCAGACGTACAAATTAGTCTTAACCAAAGATGGAGGGTAAAATCAGCTTCCCTTACAAGTTGTAGAGGCACACAAAAGTTCCTTCCCTACCGTTAGCAGGTCCTCCAAGACGTAAACTAAGCAACAGTGAGTGAGAGATTGATGCCCATGACACCCCCGCCTTTTTGAGCGGCTTATACTCATTTCACAAAAAGAGGGAGACCCAGGAGGGAAGGCTATTCTAGTTTAAATACATCGTATTGAACCAAGAACATTGCAATATCCTTAAATCTGAAATAAACTGATCACACACGATGGTCAAAATACATAAGAGAAATATAAATTTCTTAAAAAGCCATGTCTTTCCTAATTTTTGCCTACTGAGCGACCTCTATACATAAATATCTTTGAAAAATATTGAACATACATCGTTTTTCGTCGGAACCGTACCATTTGGCCACTGGTCCCATCAGAAAAAATGCATTAAAATAAGTGTCACCCTAACCCATAGCTGATATGATTTTCTAAATCAAGGAAACAGTTTATGCTGATTCTATATACATATATTTTTGCTCACAGACATAAGCTATAGTAATTTAAGTGCTTCTTACCTGATATTTTTTCTGTATTGCAGACAATATGCACAGATATGGCAGGAAAAATTTCAATGTTCCTTCTTTACAGGAAAACTTTCAGGGACACCGGCTTGTTTTCCGAATTTTTTCCCCCGTTCGATACACAGGCACAAAAGTTTCTCCAAGACAAAAGAATGCCGCCACAACAAGTTTTTTAAGGGAAAAGTTGTCTCAGGACGACTGAAGAAAAATTCGGTTTGAAATTTTCAAGCGTGTTTCAATGTGCTCTCCGAACTTCGGTGAACGAATTTAAAATTCATTCTTGCCTGCATGATCCGACAAGAATGGGAGTAAGAGGGGAGTTTCGTCTGCTGGCTTCTCGATTTGAGAATAAGAAAGACATTTTATTCGCATCGAACCCCGGCTGCTGAGATAAACACATTCATTGAATTGAAATAGGGAAATTACCAAAATTAATTTATTAACTACGGCGACCAGAACCATCTTTAATATGCGGTGGAAAAATACATAAAGAGTAAAACTTTTTGAAACTTTACTTATGCTCATCAGCTTCTATTTTTTTTTTTGACTCTCAGCCTCAAGTAGATCTTAATTTCATACTCAACTAAATATAATTTTAAGTCTGAAAAACTATTCAACCTAATATTTCAGTCGACGGTTCACATGCTGCGGGACTCAACTAATAAGGGCTAGTATTTCATTAATATTAAATAAAAGTACTAATGCAACGATAAAAATCATTTGTTTTACTTTGTCATTATTAAAATGGACAATATAAATTGTAAAACTCTCAGACCAGCCCGGTTTCGATAAAAATCATCATCAGTGAGATGTGCAAAGAAATAAAGTATGTACATTAAACTATTTTCTATGCGATTGTTTGGAAATAACAATTGCAAAATTCCATACTTGTGCAAATAAGTAAATGCTATTCTATATAACTAGGTAAAAGAAAGCGGTAAAATGAAAAGTTCAAAACTATCAAGGATAATTCCTAACTACTGCTGCGAGTTTAAAA
>LQNS02276770.1:13908170-13938569 GCA_001587735.2 Parhyale hawaiensis
GTGTGTCGGTCATTAATGTATTCTAGAAATTTACTGCTATGGGAGGGGTCACTGAAAATTACGAACTCTGTATAGACAAATAGAAGGCCTAGCTATGGGCAATCCCCTGGCCCCAGTACTTGCAAACGCATTTTTGAGCCAACTAGAAGAAAACTTTTTGAATAACTGCCTCCTGCAATTCAAACCCATTTTTTACCGCCGTTATTTAGACGACACGTTCGTAATTTTCAGTGACCCCTCCCATAGCAGTAAATTTCTAGAATACATTAATAACCGACACACAAACATTTCTTTTACAATGGACATGAATCGTGAAGAACTCTCTGCAGACGGCCTTTTTAGCAGTTCTAAAATTCCTCAAATTACATGAATAACCGTCCATAACGTTTTAACTAAAACGCTGAAATTGGTAATGAAACTATATATTTTCCTACGCATTACCACCAAAATTCAATCCTATGTGCCTTTAAATTTGACAGTAATTGCAATATTTGTAATTTCCTTGAAGATCTGATCATAACTTTCGAGTTGCGCTGCTAACAATCATTCTGACCAACATTAGTCAAACACAAAAACATGCATCGGAGTTATTTTGCTAACAGGCATAAAAACAAACACAGCAGCAAAGAAACGAACAAGCAAACAATACCTAACAATTCATGTACATTTCATGAAAATTTGTCCATAACTTTTTTAGTTATGGCATCAGGAAAAAAGAGGGAGACAAACAAATGAACAAACAAATGGATGATTGGATCTTCATCAGAAGATAATCATCTGTTCCTCTTAACATGCCTAGCAATCCCAGTAAGTTTCGTGGAAATCCGTCCATAACATTTTGAATTATCTTGGTGACAGACAGAATAACAGTAACCGACAAAACATACCCACCTTGACGGAGGTAACGAAGAGATAGAATAGAGTAAAAAGGCTAAATAACGAATGAGGAAGTCAAGGGGCTTTATTTTTTTCCCTAATGATGCTTCTCCGTTTCTGTTAGGTTTATTTGTGCAGTTCTTAAGACTATTCAGGCCTGGGCTGCGGATGCAGATAAAATAGTTAATAAATTAGGAAGAACAAGCATATTTTAGCGGGTTATCAGGACTTGGTCAGTTGAAATATTTTGAGAACTCTCTGTTGCAATTGGTTCTGAAAAAGTAGTACATACATTGACGACAGATCTCTCGCAATGGCCAATAGTTGAAATTCATACAGAAAAATCATAAATTTTGATCATTATACTAAAAAGGAATCATTGACTTAACTGACACCAAAACCAGAACCAACTGTCTGCTTCCATGAGATAATAAGCGTGTTGTATGTAATAGTTCTTATAAAAAAATGACTGTAGTATGTACAGTATGTAGTAGCAGCAACGAGTACATATCTCCCCAACTGAAAACTGTGTCATGACCTGTCGATAAACAAGATATGGAATCCTATGGTACGTCTTATGAAATTCAAGCTTCAGTCACGCTTCCAGACATTCTCTTATTCAATGTTAATACGACCTTCTTTTTCAATTAGTTATGATGAAAGCGAACACTGTACTACGCTCTGTTGAATAAGTCTTGAATAAAGACCAATAATTTCCCACTCTTTTGGAACGCAGAGGAACCAAGAACCACTCTCTATGTGAGTACAGTGTTTCAACTTATGTTGTGATATTGATACCCAAACTCTTACTCCACTTAAATATTTAATCAGAGGCATATATTACTGCTTGGAATACGGTTTGGAATAATTTGTTCCATGTACCCGGAAATTACAGGCCGCTAATTTTTGACTGTCAATTTTCTGTCTAGTTTGCATGTCTCTCTTTTTTATTCGACTGTCACCAAGATAACTCAAGCAGTTATGGACGGATCTTGGCGAAATTTGCTGGGATTGTTTGGTATATTTGGAGGTACAGATGATTAAATTTTAGTAGTATAAATCAAAAAGTAATGGAAGGACCTTCATGAAAATTAGCAGGCATTGTTTGTTGGTTTTTACTAGCAGCAATCAAATGACCAAATTTTGTATTGATCTGTTTGTTTATTTTTTTGCCTTTATGTTTGTCAAGAACATAACTCAAAAAGTTATGGATGGATCTTCATGAAATTTGAAAGACTTATTAGAGATGGTGAAAGACACAAATGACCAAATGTTATAGTAGTGATGATCGTTTCCTACGTTCGCGTGTTTGACTGATGTTGGCCAAAATGTTTCCTGAAAATAACTCAAAATGTTAGTGATGCATAGTCAAGAAAATTACAGAAGCTGTTATTACTGTTATGAGGCATAAAATGACTAAATTTTTCTGGTGACATCAGGTTTCAGGACAAATTTAAATTTTTCGTTTGCAATGCCATGATTGGCGGAGTGTATGCGCTCTCAGAGCGCGTCTCTATTTTTATATGCTTTCAAAGTACGAAAAAGGGCAGTAGCCCACCAGCTAGCTTTTACTCTGGACTTTATCAGTGGCCTCATCTTGCCCAACTCATTCACCCGTGCATAGGTGCGCACAGTAGGTCTCTGTTCCAGACATCTATCCCATGACATTTTTTTATACGTTACTATGGTATGTTGAAATAAATTCAGGTTATACATTAGCTTTTCAATTATTCATCTCACCTGGCTCGTTCACCTATGTAGGGAAGCGCAATGAGTCTCTGTTCCTTTACATAACATGTTCTTGAAATTTCAATACATGTTGAAATAAATACAGGTTTTACATAAGCTCTACAAATCTTTCATCTCTTCCGGCTCGTTCANAACAGAAGAAAAATAAGAAGCAAATAAGAGAAGAGGAGATTCCGCACCGGCCTAGAGGCATTACGCAAACGTATAGGTTATTGCGTGAATTCTTCACGCACGGGTCCACTAGTAGTTAATAAATTAGGAAGAACAAGCACATTTTGCAGGGTTATCAGGAAGTGGTCAGTTGAAATACCTTGAGAACTCTCTGTTGCAATTGGTTTTGAAAAAGCAGTACATACATTGACGACAGCTCTCTCGCAATGGCCAATAGTTGAAATTCATACAGAAAAATCATAAATTTTGATCATTGTACTAAAAAGGTATCATTGACTTAACTGACACAAAAACCAGAACCAACTGTCTGCTTCCATGAGATAATAAGCGTGTTGTATGTAATAGTTCTGATAAAAAAAATGACTGTAGTATGTACACTATGTAGTAGCAGCAACCGGTACATATCTCCCCAACAGAAAACTGTGTCATGACCTGTCGATAAACAAGATATGGAATCGAATGGTACGTCTTATGAAACTCAAGCTTCCGTCACGCTTCCAGACATTCTCTTATTGAATGTCAATACGACCTTCTTTTTCAATTAGTTATGATGAAAGCGAACACTGTACTACGCTCTGTTGAATAAGTCCTAAATAAAGACCAATAATTTCCCACTCTTTTGGAACGCAGAGCAACCAAGAACTACTCTCTATGCGAGTACAGTGTTTCAACTTATGTTGCGATATTGATTCCCAAACTCTTACTCCACTTAAATATTTAATCAGGGGCATATATTACTGCTTGGAATACGGTTTCAAATAATTTGTTCCATGTACCCGGAAATTACAGGCCGCTAATTTTTACCTCCGCCAAGGAGGTTAATTTTTTGTCTAGTTTGTATGTCTCTGTTTTTTATTCGACTGTCACCAAGATAATTCAAGCAGTTATGGACGGATCTTGGCGAAATTTGCTGGGATTGTTAGGTGTATTTGGAGGTACAGATGATTAAATTTTGGTAGTATAAATCAAAAAGTAATGGATGGACCTTCATGAAAATTTGCAGGAATTGTTTGTTGGGTTGTTACTAGCAGCAATTAAATGACCAAATTTTGTATTGATCTGTTTGTTTATTTGTTTGTCTTTATGTTTGTCAAGAACATAGCTCAAAAAGTTATGGACGGATCTTTATGAAATTTGAAAGACTTATTAGAGATGGTGAAAGACACAAATGACCAAATGTTGGTGATGATCGTTTCCTACGTTCGCGTGTTTGACTGATGTTGGCCAAAATGTTTCCTGAAAATAACTCAAAATGTTAGTGATGCATAGTCAAGAAAATTACAGAAGCTGTAATTACTGTTATGCATGAGGCATAAAATGACTAAATTTTCCTGGAGACATCAGGTTTCAGGACAAATTTAAATTTTTCGTTTGCAATGCCTTGATTGGCGGAGTGTATGCGCTCTCAGAGTCCGTCTCTACTTTCATATGCTTTCAAAGTACGAAAAAGGGCAGTAGCCCACCAGCTAGCTTCTACTCTGGACTTTAATAGTGGCCTCATCTTGCCCAACTCATTCACCTGTGTATAGGTGCGCACAGTAGGTCTCTGTTCCATGACATCTATCCCATGACACTTTTTTAAACGTTACTATGGTATGTTGAAATAAATTCAGGTTACACATTAGCTTTTCAATTATTCATCTCAACTGGCTCGTTCACCTATGTAGGGAAGCGTAATGAGTCTCTGTTCCTTTACATAACATGTTCTTGAAATTTCAATACATGTTGAAATAAATACAGGTTTTACATAAGCTCTACAAATCTTTCATCTCTTCCGGCTCGTTCACCTGTGTAGCTACGCACAGTGAGTCTCGGTTCCTTTACAAAAGTTTTTTTTTTAAGCATTTCAATATGTATTGAAATAAATACAGGTTTTACTTTAGCTTTTCAAATCTTTCATCTCACCCGGCTCGTTCACCTGTGTAGGTACGCACAGTAAGTCTCTGTTCCGCTCGAATAAGATCTTTTCCTAAAACTGGCGACTTTCGCCCGAGTCCTGCGACTTTTGCCCAATAATGAGCGCCGAGGTCGGAGTTCTAATGACTTTCTGATCACCGCGACCGAAAACTTGGTAAAAAGCAAAAAGCTCGTTTGCTCATTCAAACTTATCTCGGGACGCTGGCAAAACAAATGCCGAGGGACGTAAACGAAACCTGAATCTCTAAAGGAAAAACTCTTAGTTTCCTTTGCCAGCTCTGTTGGAATAAAAGAAAACATTGCGCTTGCTTCGCCATTGGAATACAGGAAAACACCGAGCTTACTTCCTCAACGAAATAACCGAACACACCAAAGCTTTTCGCGTGATGAATGAGGAAACAATGAAGCAACTTTGCCCTGAAATTAAGGGTAGCAGTAAGCTTGCTTTTATTTATTGCATTAATAATGGGAAATATTGGGGTTATTTGTTCAGATGTTTCGGAACAAGGGGAAATCACTATCTTTACCTCATCAACCTTAAAACGTGCGTAGTTGACAAAATTGATCCCTGTATCGTGCGGAGGTACTGTGGAGACGCATGAGTTATAATGACTGCATCTACTACTCTATAAAGAGAATATAATAATAATAATAATACTGAAGAATATGAAGACAAGCACAAAGTCGAAATTTGGTTACCAACGACGTACGTTTCGCTGTCCTCAGCTCATCAGGTGAGAGGGTCGAAGATGGTCGTCGAAATTGACCATTGACGACCATCTTCGGCCCTCCCACCTGATGAGCTGAGGACAGCGAAACGTAGGTCGTGGGTAACCGAATTTCTACTTTGTGCTTCTCTTCATATTCTTCAGTATTTTATATAATGCCATCTCAAGATATCAATAATAATAATAATATGCTTTATTAGGTACACATAGGGAATGGTACACAGGAGACAGCTTAATACTAAAGTTACGTTAGATACTAAGATCAGGTAATACTATCATTACAAACTACACCGCATTGCTGCCCATTGTTTGGCCCCTGCTCGGAAATAGTATGCGCTGCCATCGGCTATAAATGTTAGATAGTTTGTAACCAGGCCCGTTACGGATCACCTTGAGTAAGGCGTTATCAGATTTTTCTATCCTGAGCTGGAGACTCAGCGCGCATTTTCTTGCCCTGACTTTGAGACAATCTGTATGCTTTAGAGCAAATGTCATAGTCGCACTAGTAGACCTCGGCACATTCATCAGGCGCCGAAATATGTCATTATAGGCAGCACTTAGGCGTCCAATCGATTTCTGCTTAAAGTTAGACCAAAGCGAGTTACAGTACATGGGATAGCAGTAGCTTCGAAAGAGCTGGCATTTGACCTCATCCGAGCAGTGACCAAACTTTTTGATTAGCATGTTGCCCACTGCTTGGAGCTTTCACGTTTCTTTCTCTATATCCTTGTTATCACGAAAATAGTTGATGATTTTATGATAAAGGTAAGAGAAGCTGTCAACATAAGTGAGATCGACGCCATTAAGTCGAGTGACTTTATCGGAGGGCAGGTTACTTTTCCTAGGTTTAATGTACATACAAACAGTTTTAACAGTATTATATTCAATACACAGTTTGCTGGCTTCGCTCTCACAAATAGAGACCAATTTTTGCAGCCCACTAGAATCGGGAGAAGCAAGGACCATATCATCAGCATAACTGAGCGTATTTACTGCGTGACCAACTGACCATTAATGTGGCACCCCACTCCAGCTGCATTCAGATGGGTGTGGATGCTGTCAATGAAGATGTTAAAGAGAATTGGAGAGAGTAAGCCCCCTTGTCGTATGCCATTAGTCATGCCGAACGCTGATGACGTTGCCGCTCTCGATTTCATATAGCATTTCTGAGTTTGAAACCAGTATTTTAGCGTCTTAGCAATATAAGGAGGTATTTGTCTCTCAAGCATACACTTAAATAGAAAATAATGGTGGGCTCCGTAGGCAACACCAGCACCGCTCAGTCATACATACATCTATATAATATTTACTTTCCATTTCATGTGATGTGTGATGCCCTGACTTTGCTATGTTGATAATTAGGCCGTCCCAATACCTCATTCTACCTACTCAAATAAGGTGTATGCTAGCAAACCCTCGCCTATCTCAGGGTGCCAGCGATTACATAGTTGAAGCGAGATAAGCTAATTTTATCAGCTTTAACCTGTCTGGAACCTCTGTCATGTAAATAAGCTCAGGCTTTAAGGAAAGCCCACTTGACTTGGCCGAAAATGCAGACCGGAACTTCAGCTTGGTCTATATAAATCGCGTGACAGGTACTAAAAGCAGCCCAATTATGTTGAACCGACAGAAATCTCAATTTTACGGAGCAAGACTAAGTTCACGGAAATCTCACAAGTAAGTGGTTAAATGTCAACTTGTGAAACTGAAATCAAAGTCGAGGTGTTTGAAGATTCCAACGAGTTAAGCCTGATTAACTTGATTTCGGTGCCCAATCGAACTCGTCCTAATCTTCAATCACGCGTAATTTCAATCCTATTACCCCTGAGGCAGCCACCTAAGACACAGCCAAACAAGAGTTTACTTCGCTTAGCTAAGCTAAGGAGTCGCTTGAGTGGGTTGTCCAAGTCGGTCTAAACCAAACTGACTTAACTTATCTGAAACTTCAGACGGCTGCCCTGGCTTCGACTTGTTGATTCATGTTCTAGGCAACGACCTTTAATCCTCTGCCTCTGATACTTCCAAGAACTCAATCGTACTCCGTAAATAGAGTTTTTTAAGTCTATCCAATATGATCAGGCTGCTACTAACACCTGCAGCGCTATTCATGGTGACAAAGCCAAAGCTCCTGCCTGCAGATCCGGACAAGCCAAGTCAAGTGGCTGTTCTTGAATCGACTTTGACGACTCACTCATACGAGCCCAAAATCTTAGCATCACCTATTAATCCCAGCCTAGCGTAACTCCAACTCGCTGCAACTCTACAAGCCAACCCCTATTAAAAAAAACCTACCCCCACGTACAGCTGGAAATGGTTCATCTTACAGGGCAGAAGAGATCAAGCGCGTGATGAGCTCACTAAGCTTTCCCAAAGTGTATTAATTTAACACATCTTAATTTAGCTAATCTCGCCTAAGCCAATGATAATTAAATGCAATTCGGATCAAATTCCTAAGTTAACCCACGTTAGAAACTAAATTTAATAAAGAATAAATGCAAAAGATTCATTTTAGAATAGTCTGTTGCACTTCTCTCCTTCCATTTCGTTCTGACTACAAATTTCCTGCGACTGTGTCAGTTGCGTACAAACTTGAGCTAACCCAGTTCGGCTCAACAAAACTTGACATAAATTAACTGGTACGAACCGAGCCGACCAAATATTAACTGACGTGATGTAAGGCTGTGTTTGACTGGGCGCCTAATTTAAGCCGTCCAGGTTTGACTTGTTCTTCACTTCACGCTGGTGCGCTGGCTACGACCTGCTGAACTTAGTTCCAGGCATTGCCCCTGGAAAAATTCCCTATGTTGCGTCCACGAACTCAATCGTGATCCCTAAAATGGAATGTCCAGCGGGCTCAATGCAACAGCGTCGCTGCCGACAGTTGCAACACAATTGCAAAGCTAAAGCTTCTTTCCGAAGTTTCGGGGAGGTCAGGCCTCGAAGGCTTAATCTCGACCGTCAATCGAACACGCCGTAACTCATTGTAACATAATCTAGCGTGACATATCCTAAGTTAAATAAATCGAAACTAACTTGAGTGAACCACACCGTACCTAATTTAACCCAACTTACCACGACCAAACGTACCCATACCCTAAACTAACTTGGCCCAACCTAATACTGCAGTAAACTAAACACAAGTGCAGCCCTGAGCCTCCCCCAATTACAAAAGTGGATGCCACGATTTGCTCCACGTAACGAGCGTATCATGGGCACCCTGGAAATTCTATAACGCATGTCACACTCTCTTACGTTACACAATCACACTGATTAGTGACGCCCGGCAAGCACGTGCCATTCTCGTGCTACACGTGTTGTGCACGCGTAGCTACGTGGCGGGTCATGTACTGGTCTACTCAGCATGTGATACTCGCGGTTACAGTAACGGTTATTGTTTCCTTTACTGCAATGCTAATGTTTTGTGAAATTTCCTCTTATTGTCCATTTCCACATCATAAGTAAATTCGTTGACTCAATCTCTTATTTCATCTTTACTTTGAATGTAGTAACCGGAAAATAGATTACTCGCAGAAAACCACAACCCGTTACACAGCACAACCTCTCAAAACAAGAGTCTAACGGGCATTGAGTTCTGGGGAGGTGCCCTACGAACGTGCCCATTTCGTTGCCTACACATCACTCGCTATTACATGGCTACAACCAACTGTAGTAATGTCGCGGTAAATCTTTAAAATATTTAGATTTACTCAGGAGATCCACAGCGTTACATTGCGTTTGGTAAATAAGGTTGCTGAGTTATTTTTTGAGGGTTTGCAAAATTTATCAAAACCCTATGAAGACTTGCGAGCTTCATGAACCACGCTTCATTCGCTGCCACTCCTACTAAAAACCAATGAATTTTTACTTTGGTATGGATAGGTTCAATATGCACTGTGTTTGATGCAACGTATTACTTGAGCCATGTAAGGCTAGGATGTATTGCGTCTAACTCATCATATTTTCACTGAAGGAATAGGCATTAGTTCTCAGAAAAAATGTTGCATAACCAGGATGTATTCTGGTGCAACAACGAGAAGTACTTGCCTAGGCGTGCTCCTACAGGACGAAAAATATTGTTTTTGTGCTGTTCAAGCCCAGACAAGCAGCTACATATATTCCATAGGTGCATGGGAATAGGTGATTTTGAGACAAGGTTTTTCTCAGTGAATTTGAAGTTGTCGCCTATTGCTCAAGAAGTATTATGTTATGTTTACCACTTTGCACTTACGGCTAAAATTAGTTCGAAGTTGGCACGTACCTTGAAACAACATATTTTGGTAGGGGGAACTTCGCTGACCTGAAGTTATATATACTGACTTTTCATTTACAAGGTATGGACGGTGAGTCATGTTCGGATCATAGATGTGATCCTGTTTCTGGTTTGGAGCAATAGTGGCCAAATATTTGAAAACGAACGAACTAGTTTATAATTAAAAAAAGAGAACTTTGAGGAACGTCTTACCATTGAAAATCCTCAACTGTTTGCTTATTATTCCCAATTTTAATGTGATTCATCAACTTTCCGTGACACAAACGCAGTATCTCGTGAAACGGGCCTCGCAATATCGATGAAAAACCCAGCCCTCGATCAACGTAGATAACACCATAAATTTCGAGATTGCCATTATATAGAAGAATAGGACTGCAAATATGGCAAAGCGGTAAACACGTAAATCTCCCACAAACAATACTAGCGTTTTTTCTAGTAGGGCTGCTGCTCTAGTGATATTGTTACATCTTCTAAAACCTATGGATAAGTTTTAGCGCACGTAGATTAAATTCCACAAAAAAATACTATTATATTGCTTATTTATATTTAGACAGAATAGAATATTATACCTAAACTATTTTACTGTCAATAATTTTTTAGCAAAGGCCCATTTGAAGAGTACTTCGTCGATTAACATCAAAATTGTGAAGAAGTACATACTGTGGAAAAGTACTCAGAGCATTGTTATGCATTTGAACCAAATACCCTATAATTTGTCTCTGATCGGGAAAATTCTAAAGATGTGGATAATGTTCGAAACATGACACAATTTCTTTTTTCTATACAACATCGAATCGACTTTTCTGTGGTAAAAAATAACTAATATGGAATCATCATTTACAAAATCAATCATTGTTTTCAAGCACACAATATTCTAAACACGGAATAAATCAGACCGACTGATTCTAGGCACTGACTAGTACTGCAGAAAGCGAATGCCATGACACTGCGCGGGAAATGCATGTCCGTATTTGCTGAACAGAAGTATTGACTGGAAAGAAATGCCCTACAATCAAGTTCACTGCATCTCTGATGTGTACCGAACTCACAGCAGGTCTCAAAGTTCAGCCACTTTTGCGCAAGAAGTTTACAACTTTGTTAACCGAATGTTTGCGCAGAAGAAGGGGCTGCTGTTGTCAACAGAGGTTCCAAATGCAAAAATCCTGAAGTCTGTGTACAGAGCTGTAGGGTTCCTCCCTCTCGGTCTCCCAGAGTGCGCGTGTTGAGATCGATTTTGGCGTCGGAGCACCGCCTGTGGAATGTGGAATCTGTGAGGGTACGCTACGATAATATGCTTCAGTAACTTTCATGTGCTTCAATAAGGGGTGTTATATATTAATGTGGTTATTATTGGTGTGCTCTCCTTATAAAAATAACTTTAAATATTATGCAAAACCAACGTTTGTGTTTGTATCCCTGGTCACAACTATATCATGCACGGTACCCATGTCGCTCAACTTCCTGCTTAAGATATCGGGCAAGGCTATTTCCAGAAAGCTCAACAAACAGAAAAAAACAAAGATGGCGACAAACAACTGAATAGAGTAATAGGCACTATTTGCGCCCCGTAGCTTTACTGATAATTCCTGCGAGTTTTAGGAGGACTGTTTAATATTTTTTTTTTCAACTACATGCAAATCAACATACGGTTGAACGGATCTTCACGGACAATCTGTTCCTCCAAACATACCAAACAATGCCTGAAAATTTCGTGAACATCCGTTCATAATTTTATGAGTTATTTTGGTGACAACAGAGAGGCAGACAAACGAGCAGACCTTGAAACTGACATACTCACACAAAAACTGTACTTCTTGATTGAAGTAAATATTATTCAGTTAACTGTTCTGAAACCTATATATATATAGAAAAACTAGATATAAAATTACCCTCGCACATTAAACTTTGAATTTGAATCAAAGTTGAATTTGAAATGTCAGTGATGGTATGTTACATTATAAACATTACCAATTGGTTGTTGATTTTTTTTTTTTTTGCTTTTTAGGACATTCGCTTTGAATTACTGTAAACTCCAGGTACGTCGTTAAGATTTTTTTTGGGGTAAGTGTGACACTTACAGTAACGATTTATCATGTTTTTGTAGCAAAAAGTGTTAATAAAAGGTAAAGTAAAATCAACTTTGACTACACCCTCCATTGGGAAACCCACACGCAGTTGTTCGTGAAGTAGATATAGGCCCGATATAGCCCTAGATTAGTAAGTATGGCTGCAGCCGATCACCGGTCGCTAAGAACTATGGCGCATTTTAGCGGAAGGTTCAACTACCCACGCTCCCTACCCTGGGGTAAGTACCCCCAAGATAGCTATGCACGCCAAATAAGTTTGCTGATTCAGCGAGCCGAGCACCTTGCACAAAGATCGCTCATATGGCTTGAGGATCGTTCCCGTGTCTTTCCTCACAACTGTGCAGCGCGCAAGGTCTGCTGCTACTGTGGGTGTAATTATGTAAACATTGCTGTTGCCTTTCCGTTCGTTGAATAAACGCTCTCTGTGAAAAGTCACCAGCATGAAATGCCTAACTACTCTTAAGCTTACTCAACCTAACGTGTCTAAACCAAACCCATACTAATCGATCTTAACTAGCCTTAAATTTCATTTTTCTGATCTAAGATATCTCAATCTATCCTAAACTGTTATTTTTAAGCTAACATAATTCAAAGTAACAAAGCCTAAGCGATGCTCATCTAATTTTGCGTAACTATTTTATTCTAAGCTAGTTTAACCTATAACCTAAACTGAGCTTATTTAATCAGTTCTCTATTAACCTAGGCTAACCTCTTTTAATTTGTTCGAACATGAACTGGCGGTATTTTGTCATTAAATTTAACTGATAATTATCCTAATGAGACACAAATCAACGCAGCCTATCTTACTTTCATACGTCTTGAGCCACGCTATCCAATATCTACGCTATACAGTGCACAGACTACACTACTCCTCCTCCCACCAATTTCCCTCAGCTTCCCCTCAATCACCTCACAACTTGTGCCTCAATTCCTGCACCCACGGGACCGCTGTGGTAATGGAGAGCGACGGTCTTGCGAGGGTGCTGATGATTTCGTCCAGTTTTATGGAGATGTTCGCCTCGTAGTACATACTTCTTTGCGGAACCCTCGCGTACAAACAACCATCTCCTGAATCACTGTTAGATCGCTCACCACTATGTTGCTTATTTTACCATTGTTCATCAGATTAGATCAATTTATTTTGAGATAATAACGAATCAATGTTCTACGTTGCGCACAACACAGTAAACTGAAATTTACTGCAAACTCTTTGCAAGCAGCCTCAGAACGTTACTAGAGAGCCATGACTTATTTATTTTATATTTATCATTACTTTTTAATTGAACATGGAGATATTTCGTATAAAGCGTAAGAGATTGAAGGGCTCAGCATTTTCAAGTTGACGATAACTACATAATTTTAACCTGTTTCAACCCGTTATCGATAAACTGACCTGGAAAGTGTCACGGTCTAGTTTCTAGCAAAGTATTTCTCGATTTGCGTCTCGTAAAGGAATTTCCATACAACTAATGTAAGTTATAGCATTTCCTAACACAATATCTAATACAGAGTGCATATATGAATGACCTAAATTTAAGATATTCACAATAGCTTTTGAGCTTAAATTTATTTGTAACAAAATTATCATCATCAAACATCAGTACCCTTTTCAAAAGGAATATCTCGAATATCATGACATTCCTCCCATTTTTCTACAGATGCTTACAGTGCTTTGGCGTTCCAGGTAGCATTCCGGGATTTCATCTCACTAGCGGAATCTGAGCAAATTACATACCGTATGGCGTGTATCGTCCTCTATGTGGTCGTAAAGTATATTTACACATTTCTACGTCCATAAAGTTGTTTTAAAAGGAGGCCGCACTGATCAGTCCCCCTACCTATTCGATTTATTTTCATTGCGCTAAACTCTCCAGATAATCAGTGAGGAGAAATCAGACCGAGTTAACCTTGTTCAGGACTATGTTACTTGAATCACGACTTTATTAGTGACACATATAGTTGGTAGGAAAATAGTGATGTACATGAATATAAAACGACCGGGTAATATACAACATCAATACCCATGAAACTTACTCGTAATAACACTGTAAAATGTGGACCCAAATTTCAACATAATAAAGAACCTCCATTATGGCTGCAGTTTCTCATGCACACCCAATTTGATAAGCAGCATGGATATAAATTTAATCTACTGGACCCTAACCTGAAGGACCATCACCAGGTGCCCCGCAGGGACAACGTTATATCAAACGTTCAGGAACATTAAAATTCACGGTATAAGGTTATAACTGCGAAATTGACTCAAAATTTCGATCAAGCTGTAAAGTCTCTCTATGACTACTAAGTCGCTGCTTCGGGTGTAAACTATTATTTTTTCCATGTGTCACATTGCAAGTGAAATGTGCAGACGAGAAGCGATCAGATTTATATTTATTCAAAACGCAGCTGGCATAATTTGATCTAATCTAATACTGAGAATGACCGTAGTGTGTATATATATTTATTTAGGTGTTTTGCGTCACGCTCTTAACGGAATAGATAGGCAAAAAATTGGCCAGGTTGTAGATTTTGTAATTAAGTAGCTTTTTTACGAAGATCGATGATCAGGTTGCAGAAGTGGAATCCTTCGCCCTTTGTGTCTGGATGCAATTCTTGCTTGAAACAACTATTGACAGTGAAACCATGGAGATATTTTCAGCTTCTCCCCAGTCGGAAATTATGGTTGTGGTTATAGTAGAATATAGTGGTGTATGAGAGATTAAAGTCGATTATGGATGATGAAACGATATGGTAGATATGTCGACCATAACATAACGTTGATTTTAGTTTATTTAGGTCGACATTGGTGGAGGCAATATTGGTTGTTTATGTTTTGTCAAGAAACGAAGGTCTATGGTAGTACATGGATGTTTGACGACTATATATGGTGGATGGTTGTGCAAGGATGTTTAAAGACTATATATGGTATAGCATATGTTAGAGCACAACTATGGTAGCTTGTGAATGGTGTTTTTTACGGTTCACTATGGTCGATCATGGTTGTGCAGCTAAAACTTTAATAGTTGTAATTGGGCATTTATGGTTGATATTATGGTCGAAGGTTGTGACATATCTCTACCATACTGCACCCCATAAATGGTTGAATATGGAGGATATTTCGATAATAAACAACCAAAGTCTCGACCATAATCATAGTTGTTCTACTATAATCACCACCCTAATTTCTGACTGGGTCTTAGCGCGGTTATGGGATCTGATGTTTAGCATTTTCTCTATACATCGAAACATACTATGTGTTTGTTCTCAGTTTACGACGTAAAAATTCAGTATCGTAGCCACAGACTAATGAGAACACAGACGGGCAGTTTCTAAGTGCAGTTCAGCTCTTCCTGGAGCTGTTGTTACGTCATAGTTAAACCATCAGCGTTGTGCCTTGAACGATTTTGTTTAACGAGAATAATATTTGGATTAGGCAAAACGAGAAAATAATTCTTTACTAACAAGTCACTAATCTATAATATTAATAGCGTTGTTCCTTCGTTCTTTCGTTCGTTCCTTCCTTCCTTCCTAATTCACTGTTGAACTCGCATTAGGCCTTACATGCGAAATCCGGTAACTGTGCTACAGCTAACGCGAGAGGCAAATATACTGGCGATTTTTGTCCTTCATTCTTCATTGTTTTGCGCTTTATTGAGTTCAGGAAGCTGGCGTATCTGTGATACAGCTGGTGACTAATCTCTCGGCCACAGGCCAGGTCTTTTTATTTGTTTATACGCCCGAAAGTTTTAGGTATAAATTTTGGGGAACCTGTACCGTGGTTTACTGCCAAAGGATTCCACCGGTCCAGTTAGATAGGGGGACTTATAAATATAATCCACGGGCCACTTAGACATGGGCAGCTTCAGTAATTATCAGCGAAAAGGCTGGTCGTATAAGATATCAAACATCGAATCTCGGTGTTGTTTGTGATGTTGACGGGGAATAGCCATGGTACAATGCGAAGGTTTCACTGATTTATCTGAATCGTGAACATTTCATTGGTGCTGCTAACTTATAATTATAAATATTACACGGATCCAATCATACGCGGAGGTCAGCAGTTCTGTGCAGCTGGGGAAGGTCTTTTTAATAATTTTTATGCTCCTGGGCTCTTTTAAATGAAAAGGTAAAAGGTAAGGACATGGGAAATTTCCATGTGGTGGTGGCACAAAGAGTGCTAGCAAAATTCAAGGGAGGGGGGCAGCGAGACACAAAAGCTAGGCCCTAAGCAGTACATTTTGCTTTTCAAGGCCTCATTTCCAGTGTAACTTTTTAGGGAGAGAGTGTGTCCCCACGATCCTCCCCTGGCTACTCCATTGCAGGGAATTAGGGATATTATCAACCAAGAGGATGGACTTAATATATCACACATCAAGTCCCAGGGTTGAAAGCTTCACGGGTCTGTCTGAAAGGCCTTACAAAGCCGTGAAAGTTTCACGGGTACAGCTAGTTTTATTTAAAAGCCGTCTAGCTTCAGAGTTTTGTAGCCAAGAAACGTTGATGAAATTTCGTGCAGCTGGAGCTAAGCAGATACAACTCGTATCCTATAGGAGAAGTGAATAAGAAAGCCTTCTGGGATTTTAATTTTATTAGACCCCGAGCTTTCGAGCCGTTAAACACGACTCGTCTTCAGGGGAACGAAATTTTACCCGGCTAGAGCTAACGGCTCGAAAGCTCGGGGTCTAATAAAACTAAAATCCCAGAAGGCTTTCTTATTCACTTCTCCAATATGACCTAGCCTGGGAGTCCTCCAATCTTCGTGCAGCCAAATTTCGACTCTTGAGGTTCAACAATCATTTTGTATCTACGATACGGTGAGCCCTGGGCATTTCCAGCGAACTATTTTGATTGAACTATATTTTATTAGTGCAGCTTAACGTTTGCCCAATTCCAAGCTGATATTCACGCCTTATCGTACGGGGGGATATTTTGCTCTCACAAAACTCATGGCTGTACAACTTGCGTTTCACTAATGGAAGATCAGACCTGCAGGGATGAGACCTATAATACAGCAAAACCTATACTGGGAACCGAACAATAGAAAGCTCGATCATAAAATTTTGCTGTCAATTTTGACAGCTGGACCCTCTAGTAATGTTATATTAACGCGTATATCCGGCGGTCAAAAATGTTGAAATGAATTTGTGATGAACATTTTTATTTTTCTTGCTGCTGGTATGGATTTCGATGCAAATGATGCATCATACCTGCAGCCTTCATCCTCAATCGATGCAACTAAAGTTGCGACTGATGCCAACGAGTGTTCAAGGAAGCAGAATTTCCCTTTAGCAGGCAAGACCTGAAATTTAAATGTTTCTGAGTCAATCAGCGTATCATGGATACCAGCAGTGACCACATCAGAATAAAAGTTTGGATGCAAAAGTTTGTGGCTCGGTGTGCCACAAAGAAATTAAGCTAAAGAAAAAAATCTATATAACTGAAATTGAACAGGCACGACCGAAAGGATAACTCCATTAGTGATGGAGCCTCTCATCTCACATGCTCCACAGGACATCAAAAAGTGCCGAGTTACTTTTCGGAGCGAAGAGAGCTTCAGAAAATGCAGTATCTGCAGCATATTCGTAGATCCTGTATTTGCTGTATTAATTTAACATTTGCATTTCGAACTACATCCTCTTCTTGCCATTCAATAGTTGACTTTTTCCTTTCTAAATGCTCCAGATCTTGACGTAGAGGCCAGCCACCCAATCAACCCACAAGCAGCGGATTATTGTACAGTGGACAATAGTTTCAGGCTTTGAGTACGGGAACTAAAACGATTTCTACACTAACATCAAACAGCACTCGGCTCTTATGTTGATTTCACGCAGTGTCTTATTGTAATGACACTGTTCGCATAATTATTTATTTAGGGTCCGCTTGTTACCGAAATAGATAGGAGATATATTAGCCAGGTTGTAGATTTCGTAATCAAGTAATCAAGTTGCCTTTCTAAGGAGATGGATGACTAGGTTGCAGAAGACGGCTAATGTGAGATCCTTATTCCTTCATTATCTGAATGCATTTCTTGCTTGAAACAGTTTCTAACGTAGCAACAAAGAAGATATTTGCAACTTTTCTCATCGCGGCCACGAATCTGATTTTTATATTATCACTTCCTCCATGCACCGGTACATATGCTTGCTCTCAGTTCACGATGTTTAATTTCAGTAGCCGATCGACAAAGCACAGACGAAGCGATAACATTTCACGGGCCAGAAGACACAATTAATTCTTTCAGCTTGTTGTCTTCCTTTGGCTGAGAATTTTCGCTTTAAGAGAGAAAGAAACTTAGATGTACTGTGGCCATATCCTTCGGTATCTCTGATACACGGCGGGGAAATAATTAAATTCATCAATGCTTTGCTGCCAGCTAATGTAAAAGTTTTTCTGCGTTTCTTCTAAGGTGAGGCCGATTATGCTGCTACAGATGAACTGACAGTTCGATTTAAAAGCCTTTTCTACCTTCCTGAAAATTCCTAGGTTATTTCTTGTCAGTTTGTTTAAAACCATTTGGGAATAAAATTTCGCAATAGCACTAATCACTGTATTAAAATTGTCGACAACTTTTCGGTATAAAACTCTTGCCATCATCAGGTCTAAAATAATATCTGTAAACGCAAGAGAAAGAGTAAGTCTAAATTTGTCAAAATGCTAAAATGATTACATAACGGTTTTAATAGCACAACGAGAATACAGATCACGAAAAATTATCTCAGTCAAAAATATATAAATGTCACAGTCAAGATTTTATGTATCACAGTCAAATTTTGTACAGTAAGTTCCACAGGTGTCCACGCAGCAACGGCAACCTCGCTCTAGCACCGCTTTGTTCGAAGTGAGGGTTACTCCCCCAGCTAGTGCGCCCCTTATATAGGCAGCGCCCTACTAGAAACTTCTAGATCAATATAATTTTAAAATGTTGAAACCTTGATCGTACTTCACATTTATATAAGGATTATTTTGTTTGATGCTGATTGCTTCCGCTATTTTTAGATCAATGACATTGTGGTGGCTGAAAATAATTGAGAAACTATTAATTAGAGTATCGGCTTTAGGAGCATTCATGTGATGTTCGTACAAATAGTGGGAATAAATGCTGCTTGAACTGTATTGTGATCTGTATTCTCTTTGTGCAATTAAAACCGTTTGGTAATCATTTTAGTATTTTGACAAATTTAGACTTACTATTTATCTTACGTTTACAGATATTATTTTAGACCTGAAGATGGCGAGAGTTTTATGCCGAAACGTTGTCGACAATATTAATACAGTGATTAGTGCTATTACGAAATTTTATTCCCAAATTGTTTTAAACAAACTGACAAGTAATATCCTAGGAATTATCAGGAAGGTAGAAAAAGCTTTTAAATCGAACCCTAAGCTTAACGCTGATGTACAATTCTTAGATGAACTGACATTGAGCACTCATTTCTTTTGACAATTTTAGTTGGCCTTTTTGCGTATTCTCCAGAAGCATATTAGTAACGGAAGTAGCTATGTTAAATGAAGACGGGTCTTTAAAAATTCTTCGCTGTCATTTTGACAGCGCGGGTACTCTAATTGTACAATAATATGGATACGGTTTCACCCAAAGGCGCCATTCTCAAATGGGTTCTAGGTATTGTCTTGTGTCTATGTATCTCATGAACATTAATCCGATGTCTGCGACATCGACAGAATGCCTGAAAAGTCTCAGTTGTGATTTACTTGATTAGTTTCTACATTGCTCCCCCGTATGCTCCTCTCTTGAACAATTTTTGAACGTGATTGAGAGCTCAGCCCTGTACAACAATACCCTTTAAAGACGATCTTTTGCGTATCAATGAGACCTTGCGCTAAGAATTGCTAACAAGTTATACTCTAACTGTATTCTCTATAAAGCAAAAAGCTAGTGTCCACTTTATGTTGCAGCATTTGTTCAGATTATCGGATTTTGTGCTCCCCTCAGCCTGCCTCGATACTGAGATAACATCGCTCTCTATTGGATAAGTGCTGCGCTCCTCACAACTGCTCAGATTCTTCTTTTTTCTTCTTCTTTTTGATGATGACGATGAGGGGAGAAAATGGAGCCTGACAGGAGCGTTGTTTTTCTCCAAGTTATTGTATACAAGTTGCCTTTTCGTGCTTAATTGACCGCTGCAGTTGTGACTCTAAAGGCATTTGTCTGACTGAGACTGTGGAGATATACAGTGGACTTGACCACTGCAGTGGTGGCTGTCACGATTTTACATGAATGAGATGTTCAGTAAAATGTTCTGAAATTTATGCAAATCGACAGCTATGTGGCTGAATTTACGGTGGTATTCTGAACACAGAACTGTCTGTGTACTGTCTCTGAGACACAGTTACTAACGTTATAGCTGTAAAATTGGCTTCACTTTGCACAACTTAATGAAGTTTCAATTATATTAAAATGCATACAGTTTCTAAAATCAGATTTTCTTGCAAGGTCTCTGCGTAGTTTTTCAGTGCGGTGATGTGAGTTGGATGCAAAGTGTCAAAAGGGGCTAGAATTTTTTTTTACATATATAGGCACACTGTACACAAAGATATACTTTGTTATTGTAACCAGCTGCTGTAGTCAAATTTAATTAATTTTGAAAGACGAAAGACGATAGTTCTGTTTTCTAAGCAGTATGCATAACTAAATCTTTAGCTCTTACAAGTGACTTGGTTGTTGGTAGAGCTGCATGGTACATATTCCATTGGGTCTGACTGGTCAAAAATTTCAGACAGAAGCTTTAGCATTGCCGACTCCTGTTGTAAGTTTTAATTAGAAGCAACGAGACTCCGTTGTACGGAGCAACATTGAATTTCTGGAAGCCTCAAGACTTACCAACTAAGGGTCAATGCATGAAACTCAATACAACGGACCAGCGCACCTACCTGAAGCTTGCAACAAGTTAAGCCGCAATGGCTTAATTTCTGTACCCTGACTAGAGAGGGCGCTTTGTGCGTAATGTTTCTTGCTAATAATTTCATGCTCTGGCCCTCACAGCCAAATATTTTGGTTGCTGTATTTATTTAGTTACACTAAGTAAAGGGGAATTCCTTTGTCTGGATACTTACTTATGATACTCGTGTCTTTATATTATGATGAACGAACATAGCATGAAGACGTTCGGGTATTAATCAACTCAAAAACCTTTTAGTAAAGAGCCAAAGAGGAGAAGAAATTGTCCTAGCAATCAAAGAAGTAGTGAATATATGCTATATCACGGCAGTGCATCACAGAAATGTAAAACTATGGAAAAAAGGTTTTTCATTAATAACGAAAATAAAGTCATAAACCGCTACATCATGAATAAGATAGACAATATCTGTGTCAAGACTTGGAAGTTCCCCACAATGATGTCTTTCTTTCTTACTTAAGAATGAAGCTCGGAACTCCTCGGTCTTTTGTTAAGTTGGACCGCAGAGAGGAAGTTTAGTTTTTTTGTCTGTCTGAAGTTCCCGGAAATCTAAAAAAGTTTTGAAATTCAATGCGAGTCCGTTTTTTGGCAAAGATATCCGAATAATCATTTAGGGGCTCTGAGCTGTGGCTCATGTAATTCTTAACAGTGTTTGGCGAAACGTGAAACCATACAGTAGACTATATGTATTATAATATTAACAAAGAAAGCTTCTATATACTCGCATGAGCACTGTGTCTGGAGGCGAAATATTCGATTCTCAGCCAGTGAGGCGAAGTCTTGTGGCTCAAGAATGCTGAGGTAACGTTTCTATCATTCATAGTCCACTGCGGGAGCACTGACCTAACCAGCAACGAGAATGTTTATGAGTCGCACTTGTCGTACGAGTCTTCTGTCCATGACGCTTTCGTTCTGGCCATTTGTGGACGTCTGCAGCCTGTTCTTTCACTGGGCCTTAGCTTCGAAGTATCTACAGTAGGAGCTTCCTATAGCAGACAAGACCTCTTTATCCCTATCCTGTAATGCTGTTAAGGGCTTTGAGAGAAACAGATACCTCGCATCTTAATTACTGTTATAGAAATTGCATGTTTGGGAAATTTCCTAACAGTTGGTGAACATTTTATATTAATTGTATGTGGGTGGAAATCAATTTTATATGTCAATTAACGTTTTCGAAAATTTTCAACTCAGTTGAACAGTGAAAAATGTTGCAGATTATTCCAAAATTACAAAAATTTCACACAAAAAATTCAAATTCTTTCTTGACCGATGTTCCGTTTTCATTTTTTATATCAAGCACAATAAAATTTAACTGCGTCTGAAGGAAATTGCATATTCGGATGTAAAAAATATAAAAACGATAATTTTCAGAAAAAGAAAACACTGCACCGATTTACTGAAATGCTGCAATTTATGCTGCTTAGCGCAGGTACAAGAGTGACGACATACAATTAAAATTGAGCGCTTAGCACAGCTTAGATAATATTCCAATAAGAGCACCTTTGAAAGGAATGAGAAATTTTAAATTCAAACTTTAGTTCCTTCTCAGAACAATTCATGTATGTTTCTGATTAGGGTAACTTGAAAGCTTTGTAGTGTTGAATGCTTTTCAACATGCGGTTGCTATCGATTGAAAATATTCCACGATTACAATTTGACGTATAAAAACAGTAATGAACCCTTGGAAGCTTCATGCAACAAAATGTAGCACCGTTGCTCTTCTTAATTAAATTTGGTAATGTTTGACCCACAGTATAAAGTGTTTGATGTCACACAGTTTAGCTGCCGGCCCTCATCAGAAGCAGACAGTCCATTTTCTGTCTAAACAAGTTTTTGATAAAGATATTAAATTTTCGCTGTATGAAATCAATATTGCCACTTGTTTCAAGCACGTGACTAATTTTAGAGACGCTTTGCCACTTGCGGAGCAATCGAGACTTTAAAATATGCGTACTATAATATATAGAGTATAATTTTAAACATGACTTTTAATTTTGCATTTAACGCGTAAATAAAATTTTAAAAATTTCACAGTGCAAGACCACCTCAACATTATCACATCTTCTCAATGCTTGGCCACACTGATGTGTCGTATTAATACAATTCAGGACTCTATAGAGGTGGGCCATGTTAATTAATAACAAACGATCACACTGATGGGCTGTATTAGTAAATTTCAAAATATAACTCTGATGGTCTGTTTTAATAAATTAGAATATCGCACTGATGGGCCACCTTAATTTATAAACTTCGAAACTAAATACTAATGATGGCCCGCTTAACCAATTTCAGAAGATCACAGTGATGGGCCGTCTTAATAAAATGCAAGACTCCATACAGATGGGCCGTTTTAACAAATTCCAAAAGATCACACTGATGGGCCGCATTAAGATATTTCAAAACTAAATACAGATGAGTCATCTTAATAAACTTCAAAAGATGGCACTGACGGGCCGTCTTAATCAAATTCAAGACTCCATACAGATGGGCACTCTTAATAAAATTCAACAGATCACACTGATGGACCTTCTTATTTGAAGTTCAAATTTTTTCCGTTTTGTCGGATTTAGTAACACTGAAGTTTTCGCGCTTTCTTAATAAAATTTTTCAATCGTTTGAATGAAATTGAAGACTTGGCACACATGGCAGAAGATGTGGCACACCAGCAGCCACGAATGTTCTCCCCTCACCAGCGGTTCCCGGCGCCGCCCTCGCAAATGTTCCCATTCCCAGAACAATGGGACCGGTAATGGTGGGAATTATTGGTGGCCAGCGGACCGCGACCACTGATATATCGGCGACATTGACATGTTGGTGACGGGCAGCAAACGGGTCCGTGATGGACAGGTGACAGGCAGCTAATGTGTACGTGAAGGATAGGTGACAGACAGTTAACGGGTCCTTGAAGGATAGGTGACGGGTAGCTAACATGCCCTTGGCGAACAGGTGACGGGCAGCTAACGGCTCCTTGACAGACAGGTGACGGGCAGCTAATGGGCTCTTGGCGAACAGGTGACGGCAGTGAAAGATCCTTGATCGATAGATGACGGACAGATAACGGTCCGTGTTCCAGCTAACGGTTCTGGATGGTCATGTAACGGCCAGCTGACGGCTCTGTATAAGATGGGTGACAAGCATCTAATGTGTTTGTGATGGGCAGGAGACAGGTAGCTAGCGGGTCTGTGATGGACAACTAACGGGTCCGTGCTGGGCAGCTAACGGGTCTGTGATGGGCTAGTGACGTAAAATCACATTCACCACATTCTTCTTCACAGTCAAATTTTGACACTGATATAACCTTTGCTTGTACCCAGCTTACGCTGCTGCACGTTTCCCCCTATGCGAATAAAAGTAATTTCTAATTTTTTGCCGTTGCTTAACTGTGCAACAGATTCAAAATTCGAGCGTTTGTTTACTGGGTAAAAATTGTGCTGTCCCCGAAATTTATATGGCCTCATATACAACTTTTGTGTACTAAGAAGAAAAGTGAGCCTGCAAGCGTGATGCATCTGCCGCTGCAATATTACTGTCACAAACACAAACAATGAAGCGGTCGCACCACAGTTTTGTTTCTGTTATTTTGGAAGAAGCGGGTACTATAGCTCATTAGTGTTTGCCTTAGAAACTCTGCTAACCACAGCGGAATTTATTTCTGCATTAATTTGCACTGCTCATGATAGAGCATGATAGGCTCACGAGTCAGATCCTGCTCTCCGATGACTGCGTTTGGCTCCTAGATATACATTAACTGATATTTCCTAACTCCATGAATGATGAACGGTTCGCTATCGTTTAATGAAAAATAAATAAATATCCAGGCTTCTTGCGCGAGCGGGACACATGGCTAGCATGGGTGGCTTCGGTGTTGAGCAATTGAAATAATAAATTAGGATACTATAGCAAACCACCACATTGAGGGGATAGACAATCGCGCTAACCAAGAACGGAGCAGGAAATATAATTTTGGTTATGAAGTACATTAGTCCAGCTTCGATGCTTATTTTTTTAACTTCTCTGTTGAATATATCATAGGAAGTTGAAGAATTTTTTCGAGTTAATTAGTAACTAAGACACCATGTTTTAATTGGGTTTGGCATAAAAATGACACATATTCATAGTTAAGTTTATTCATGATTGTTGGTAGTACGTAAATTAATAATCAATATAGGATTAAATATATGGATTACGCCATACATGCTCTGGAACTGGGACTCTCAAGCAACTGTAGATTGTGACTAAGGGAAACGCCTCAAATTTGTCATCATAAGATAAAGTTCCTGTTGCTTAATTGAACAGGCATTCATACAATGTCTTTAGATCATTTCCTGGTTATGTGTAAGCTGAAGAGTAAACTGGATTTTTGCGCACAATTCTGAGTAAATATTTTTATAGCTAAAATTGTTGAATAACACTGGTCAACACCTAATTGGATCATGAATGTAATACCTGGAATTATACAATATTGATGATGCTGAGACCGATTTTGCTATAAATTTGCTTGATTGGGTCTCAATTTTGAGAAATTTTAATTTTTTCACTTTTTTCATGATAAAAATACAATGATCTTTTCATTGAAAAGAAGTCTGAAAAATCACTGTGCCTCATTCTTGTACATATTATACGGAGTCTACCTGCAACAGCTTTCTCTGCTTGAGTCTTGAAGCTAAAAGCTCAAATCTGTCTTTAGACCAATCCAGGTTTCAGATGAAGTCATTAAGGGCTGCTTCAGTAAGCAAATCCAGGACATGTTTAGCTTCTGATTGCTATGTAGCTGATGAGTCTGTATCGGGTTTCGTTCACCGTCACTAGTATTGAAGTCTTGTGAGCGGCATAGGAACTGAAGACTTGAGCCATGTTGAATAGGTCTAGCTGCAGATGGAACTTCTGGACAGTGACCTTAGCCCCTGTTCCTGTCAATCCCTCGATCTGGCCAAAACAAAACTAACAGTCTTCCAATTGATTGCTTGGCTCCCTCCAGATCATAGATACCCCAAACTTCAAGCCAGATAGGCGTTTGTCATGATACCAGCCAGTGAGATGACTGGTACATGAATTGCAGACTGAATGCGGGTCCTGTCTTTAATTTTGTGACCAAGAGGAAATTGAAAACGGGCATTAGACGCCTTTTCTCTGAACTTCGTAATAGTTCTTTGCATTTTTTAGGGGTGAAGAGGCCACATATGTAACAGAACAAATAGGGCTTGTTTAAACATTTCCCCTGAACGGTTTCTTGAAAGGCTGGCAGCCATATTTTATGCAGAAACTCTTTTCACCTTCTAAAAGTTACCATGAAAAAGAAAAAAAGGTGTTTTTTTCTTTGTCAGGCAAATAACAGGCATTAAACAACTTGAATGTGATTTTAGTATCAAGATTTTACCAACGAAGGGTCAAATTTGGGGGGCCTCGATTTCAAAATTGAGACCTGATAGCGGAATTCTGACAACAGATTTGGATTCAGCACCAAAAATAGTCTATAAATAGTAGTTTAGGTCCCTGATCCATGAAGTCACTTCAATTTATGATTTATGTTTATCTGAATTACACACTGAGTATACAGTAGTATGCACCGGCCCCAGTGTAAAGGGGCTATGGGTTGGCCGTGTTCGGCCCTGGTTAACTTAACCTTAGCTATTAAAGTTCAGGGCGTTTCCTCCCAGCCCACTTCATTTCTTCCGTACTCCTACAAATACTGTTCTTTTTATTCTTCCTCTTCTTTCCAGACTCGAGTGTCTTCAGCACGTCGATCAACAAAGGGACCAGTTTTGGGCACCTCTTGCTTTTCCTTTCTGAACCGCCACTGCAGTGACAGCGTTTGCTTTAAACTGCGTCCATTACACCATTGCAACCCAACTAAAATTTAAAACATACTAGTTGTTCCACAGAAACAACTTTTTCGTGTCGAATAAAAAATGATTGGTACAGCAGAATTTCTGGAACAGAGTCCCAAAACAGAGCTAACTCCTGAATAGGTGGCCTCCGAAAGTAGAAACGTAATCTGTACGCAGTGCTATAGTTATGGAGTAGGCTGTAGCAATAGCGGACACTACATAGAGTAACCAGTGAAAGGCGTACTAAAACTAACTAGTAGTATACTTAACTGTACATACTTTTTTACGATTTTATGCAATGTGAAGTGTACTTTGAAGTCGATTTTTTAATATACAGCATCAAGACCAGCATTCGGTACCCTATATACTGTACATACAACGCACCGATACCAGCGCATGTATGTGGACACAAGGGAAAGTTAGATTGATGGCGGTTGATATATCCATGACTTAGTTTGAGCCAAAGAACTGCCATGACTGCTATTTTTGAGCGGTAAAACTATCTAGGTGGAATCGCATTGCAAAAAGATCCTGGCTTTACCCTAACTTAGTCTAAGAACAACACCGTTCCACCAGGACCTTATAAAAGATGATGTGTTCGAATCAACATGATCACAACTGGCGTATCATGCGAAACGGTGCGAAAGCACAACACACATGCAAATCATACAAGAGATCGTTTGTTCAGAAGAACAGCATCTTAAAATCGTGAGCTTAGCATAATTTTAATGAGATTCGTGGTATAAATCTCCAAACAAGTATACATAAATATTTATTGTTCTTTCTTCGTGCTTGCTCAATGTATAAATTCAGCCATGAATCACAGTATTCATTGGTTCCTTATGAAAGTTGATGCTTAAATAACGCATATAAAAATCATTCTGATTGAAAAAATTAGAGCCAGTCTTGCAAAAAATACTAACGTGATCGGGCCCCGATGTACTGTAAATTTTGCTGTTGGCCAGTGGTAGGAACACTCACGAGTTAAGAGACTAGAGTAGCAGCAAAAGTACCATTAGAGCACTTGAGTCTCTAATACATCAAAGGGAAACCTAATGAGCTATGGCGGGCTTGAGCAACTTGATATGAACAAATGAGACATGCATTTCAGGGGTCTTGAATTATTACCATGAGATATGTCTTTCGCCATTATGTACCTACTGGCGATCGCAAGATGAGAAATCTCAACACAGAGATACACTCCGTAATGCAATCACGACTAAATGCGAGCTGGTGCAGGATTCTCGCTGGAACGCACTACCAAACGTCGCCCACGAAATTTTGGATGCTGGTCTGAAGCCTGCACAGCAATCCAACGACAATATTGACTCTCACGAAACCATCTTCGTTCCCGGCTCCACTCATACTTCGTCACCCAGGTAACAGGCCAAGCTACTGCAGTGTCATTATGCCAAAACCGGCCGGCATCCCCATACTAGAGGGAAGATCGACGGGTTCAGAGACGCCTGCGGGAGGTAATAACCGACCGCCTCTTGTTATACCAATTTGCAGAGACCCATATATATATATATATATATAAAACATTCGGAATTCTAAGAATTTCATCATTGAGAGACTCGACGGAATCTCTCTGCCCATGCTGAAGAACCTGTGGGACCTTACAGAATGCTTTTCCTAACAGGATTTTCTTCCGGTCCATCCAGGTCAACAATTTTCCCAACATCTGGAAGGTGGAGCAAATCATTCCCATACCAAAGCTGGGAAGCTCCCTACTGAACCAGCATCCTACCGCCCTTTCTTCCTGCTGTATATTGCATTCAAAATTCTGGAGCACTTTCTCCTCGATTGGATCGGACATGATCTTTCTGTGGCAGACTCTCAACATGGTTTCAGATGTAAGAACTCGACTAACGTCGACTAGTCTCAGTCAGAGGGCGGGGAGGAATGAGGCCAAACCACCGCTCCGTACTCTGGTAGTGGCTGTTAATATTAGCAAGCCATCTTCGCTCTGCTACACTAACAGTTAAGCTACTAGCTACAAATTCATCTAGGCTACAGTGATGGCTAGCCAACTTCCTAGCTGGACGGCAAGCTTCCTGGAAAGGAACGAGCTCCCACAAAGCTCTACTTTTCAGCCTCTTAGTGCACGACCTCACATTTTTCACTTCCCTTATGCCTGCATCCTGGAGCCAATCTAACAATAATCTGCCAGTCCCCCTTCCCACCTGACAAAGCATTCGAACAGCTCCAGCTTGATCTGCACAGTCTGGAGCAGAGGCAGATGCAAAAACGGATAAAACTATCAGCGACCATAATTATCTTTCCTTACACATGTCGCACCTTTCAACCACGATTATGGATCCAGATTTACTAACGTTGCAACATTGCAGGATTTACAGTCTTGTAACTTACAACATCTCTGCATTTCAAGAGTGGCATGATCTATGAACCCCGCACCCAAACTCGATTTTCAGGGCTGTTCCTCCCGAGCTGCTCGACCCTGAGGAGGTTGTGTTCTCCCGTCCAAACCGAGTTCGTCTAGCCCGGCTTAGGTTAGGGCACCACTCAAATCTCACATCCAACCACTACAGAATTGGTCACGAGGTGCTGAATCCGTGCTGCAGATTCATTTGGAGGTCGTACACTGTCAAACATCATCTGGCTGCCTTTCCAGCAGTGGACCACCTGGGGTGTGAAACGGGAGTCTCACACACACTTTATATCTTGGCGGAGAGCCGCGGAAGCAGTGAACTTCTCTGGCACCTGCGGAGTGCTGGGCCCCTAGCAATGCCTTCCTTTTTCTACCTCTCTCCTGCACTGTACATTGTATGTCTGGAGCCATGCATCGGGGGGTGCGTCCGGTCGCCTGCATCTTGCTGCAGAGGGCGCAGGTGGCTGTACTCAGGAACAGCTGCTGGGTTCAACTGTGGCGGTTACTACTTGATAATTGGCTAGTTAGCGCCGTACTGACGCTGCTCACATCCACACACAGATATGTCTCTTTGAGGTCACATGTACCTCTCCTGCTGAGGCTCTCTGAGGCTTTGAGAGCCTTTTTTTTTCCGTTGAGCGGTTCGCGTACTTGCATCTGCTGAATGTTACACGCATTATATTTCTTGTGCTCCACACACATTTTTTTTTTGTTTCCGGAATGTTTTACGTACTTATTTCTTCTGAAGTTCACACATGCATTTTTTTCGTTTCTTAATTCTGTGCATCGCAAGCACTTTCCTTCCCATGCAGTCAGCTGCACACGCACACATTTACTTCTGGGATTTATATTCACTTTCATTTCCCAGGTTTCACAGGTAGACATCTCCTCAGTGGCACACATTCCCTCTCCTAGGCTGCAAAAAAACTACTTTTCATGAGCTGCACATACACACATCCACAAGCGAAGCTTGGTCGTCCCCTGCGTATGGTAGGTACAATTTTTTTTTTTTTTAGCTACAGACGCATATTTTCACTCTCTTAGCTTCGCATCCACTTATGTTTCCTGAAATTCACACTCTCATATTTACATAGAAACACACTCTTCGCCTTGAGCGTCCCACACATATCTCCTTTTCTCAACTTCACAAGCGCATATTTGCATAGAAGCTCAAATTTTTTACTCATAATAAAAAAAAAAAACATTCACTCCTTATCTGGGCTTCACACGCAGTCACAAACATTCGTTCCAGGTGACATTTTAAGCTTGCTTTGGCGCACGCACGTCCTCATCCTGACCTCACATACACACGTATCCCATCTCTTCAGCCTCACACGCACTCACCAGCAGTTATTTCCACTCGTTCCAGTGGGCAACATTTTTAGCTTGTATTGATTTGGTGTGCAATTAATGGCCAGGCGGGACGGGTGCAGTACGCGGCCATTGTATGGGCTCCGCACAATCAG
>LQNS02276770.1:13962523-13975865 GCA_001587735.2 Parhyale hawaiensis
AGCTCAAGAGTCTCTTATGGCTGTCAGCCAGTTGTATGCACCAATCGCATATCAGTAAAGAGTCTCTTATGGCTGCAGCCAGTCGCGTAAGCACCAATCGCATATCAGTAACTCGGTTCGTCTGCTGCTCCCCCGTCAAATTCACTGCTCCCCCGTCTTTTCCACCAATGAGCGTCTCAGCCATAAGAGATCTGCTTGACTCTCTGGCAAGTCTGTAACTGGGCCACAAGGCTCCCTCCTACTCTACTGAAGCTCCTTGGTGACACCGAACATATAAATATATTTATAAACACACGACGGTCATTCTTAGTATTAGATACCAAAATTATTTCAAGTGATTTTGTGATGTTATAAGGCTACTAGACTTCCCATGGCCCCTTTGGGTGACTAAAAATTTATCTTCTCCTGAACCAATCCTATTCTAATACCTATCGTAAGATTTCAGTTTATCCTTATGCATAATAGCGAAGGTTGTGTGCACGCTGACAACCAAGCAAACAAACAAACAAACAATATTATCAGAGTTTTATTAGTATATAATAATAGTACTTATTGAAAAATTTGTTGATAGAAGTAAAAACATTCAGAGCATACGTTTACAAAGTAAGATAAGAAAAAATACTGCATGATAAAATTTTCAATAGCAAATTAAAGTTAAGAAATATTAACTCTAAGTGCAGGTGAAGAACTAATAATTCTCGAAAAACGAGACTGCTGTCCAGCTAACATCATCCACGTGAATAATTGGTCCTCCACGCAGAGAAGAAGCAAAATTGGCCACAGCAGGAGTAATTAAGACAAAATATCATATCCGAGGACTCTATCTACAATAAACTTTAAATGTTCGACTCTTGCCACACAGTTGACCACAATACTTCAGGGTTTTCTTTGATTTACCATTTGCGAATGACCTTCTAAGACTGGAGGATTGAACACATTTCTTTTTTATTTGTTCGAACAGTCTATTTATAACATATAAATACACCTCACTAGTAGAACTTGTGAGGTTCATCCACGCTAGCCCTCGTACTAACTGTCATTTCTGACAGAAAGTCTTACAAAAAGAAAATAGGCAAAAATGGACTTTTGTGAAAATAGTTCGCCAGCATGTCCGTTCTGCGCTAAAAACCTTTATAAAAGTTTGCAAAAACCCCAAATTCACATTCAAGGTATTTACCTAATAATGAACTTAATTACGAGTATATACAGCTTCCATACTTTCGACAACGTGTTATTAAATGTTTCTCAGGTAGGTGAAGAGTTGTATGTACCAGCAGTAGTGAGTCAGTAATCTTCATGTCTAGGTCTGACCGTAGGTGGAGAGGCGGGACCCTGTCACCCTGCGCCCCAAACTACAAAAAAAAAAAGAAAAGACACAAAGTTCCTGTTTTTTTAAATTGTTGTGTCTGTACCACGACTCCCCACCTTTTCACGTGTGAAATAAAAGAAATCATTATACGGGATATTATTTAATTGAAATGTATACCCACAACAGCAGCGTGCTGTGTGAGTCTGACTTTTGTGCTAGAGGCGCCAGGATCGAGCTTGAAGGACGATTTTTCTGGCATCCGGAGTGCTGACTCGGCAATTGTATGCCAAGCTGGGTGGGGGCACCTACCTGACCAGGAATGAGAGGGTGGGGGAGGGGTCCCGGGTCGTTGAACCTACCGTCCCGGCGCCATAGTTCTTAGCCACCCGTGGTCGGCTGCAGCTGTACTTATTCCTCTGTCGTCAGTTGGCCTATATCAGCAGCACACACCAGTGCGTGTGGGTTTCCCAGTGGAGGGTACAGTTAAAGTTGACTTTTATAAGTACATTGTAAGTCTGCGTGGTGTGGAATATGATATGCGTCATGTTTTTGAATGAAGCTCAGTCAATCTTCATTTGGTATGATGTGTATGTCGTTTACACACACTAACAAAAAAATCATAAAAATCTTTGAATGGAGCTAACAATACATTGCATGCATGCTGGTGGTTTGTGCGTGAATAATATACAACAATATATCGACCAAGTATTGGGCCATATTTAAAGAAATGTCTAAGCGCATCTTAATGCTGTACAAGGTGCAGTCGTACATGTCGTACATACCAAACAACTTTGAACAAACATACGGCACGGTGCCCATTTGAAGGATACTTTGCACATGCAGAACAGTAGCCCTTTTGAGAGTCATGTTGATTTCTCCGTTGGCCTATGCGTGTTTAAAAAACTTGTAAAATTAACCATTCATTTGATTAGATAAATCCTGACTATGTAAGTGGGTGTGATACAAACTTTGATGTGCAGAAAGATACTTAATACGTTTCAGAAGGTGATTGCGTATATTTGACATTATGTGCGTAGTACGTCGTGCAAACAATACCTTTTTATGTAGCGTTAGTTACGCACCAGAGTTGAATAATTGCATCCTCCCGACCTGCTATGCTAGTGCAATGAATAGAAGAAAACATTGAACACGATATACAGCAGGCTTTAGAAGAAGAATTAGGTGTTCTTAGCTCTGTACGATGTAAATAAAGTATGCTGAACACAAGATCACTGAACATTGCAGACAACACGTTGCAGATGCATCCCCACTGTCTGCTATATGCGTGTGATGTATAACAAGACACTGAAGCTAGCTCAGCTTTAAGTCAGCCTATCCCAAGGTTCGCTTTGATCTTATAAGTCAAAGAAGCTCCCGAGCCTTCCTCTCATTACACGACGCTCTAATTATTAGAATAATTCCAGCCTTCTTTGTCCGCCCGATTAGAGATTAGATTGGCCGCTAGCGCTTCAGATTACCGTGATTATCGGTGTCGATTAGGATTATCAGCTGCCCAGCAGAAGGTTAATTAAATTTTAAGAGGGAATTACAGGCCTGCTATAAACATCTAATGATTAGAAGTTATTTTGGGGTGATGAATTGACCTTCTTCAAGGAGGAAAAGGGGAAGGGGGGGGGCGCACACGTTGCGCTCACCTCATGCACGAGAGGTGCCATCAAGTAGGGGTGTGCATGTGCGAAAAACTGGGAGCATTAATTGAGCCTAGTTATGGACTGGGACCTGCCCCGCGTTTTCTTTAAACGGTGGAAACAATAACAAATCCCGCATATGTGCAATAACTTCATGAATATTGATTCAAATTCACGAAATCTTCACTAACTGAAATTATAATAAGCTGAAATCACCTTACATACATTTTTTGTTTGGTTAACTTTTTAGAAAGTTATTACAAAAATAAAGTTTTGGAAAGTATATATAGATGGAAATAGAGAGAAGACATCTCTACATGAATTCCTCTTTCAAGAGAAGCACAACTTTTTGATATTTTTCTACATCCCCTCACATTTAATCAATTTTATGAGGTTATTAAACATTTACAAAGGACTATTTTCCAGTACTTCTGAAAGACGCGCCACAGCCTTTTCTTTTCAAACCGTTCTCAGTCGACTTAGGTTTGCTTGCTAAGATGTCCCAGAGGTTCTCGATGGAATTGAGATTCGGCGAGTTCGCGGCCAACTCGAAATGTCAATATTGTGGGTCTGGAGCCGCTGGGTTGTATGCTTTGCAATGTGAATGTCGGGCTGTCATGCTGAAGCATTGCGTTGTTCCGGTCCAAAACTGGAAAAGGATTTCATTGTAGCATTTCTGCGCATTTCAGTGGGTTTTGCCTTCCTTCTATTTTTACCTCACCCTCTACTGAAAACGTTCCCCAGATTATAAGAGAACATCCCCTGAGAAGCCGCTCGCTGAAGATCTGCTCTACCTCCTTCAAATCATGCCAGCGATGTTGAAAACCGTGAGGTCCGTACACAGTGAACTTATTTGTCTAAAACCACTACTTTCTATAAATTTTCGGTATTTCCTTGGGACGTTTTCGGCCTCTACTCATTTCCTCCTTCCTTGTTCATTTTTGCTTATAAAAAAATACTGTTTTCCTTCTCCTGTATACGAAGTTCAGTGACTTATTTACCATCTGTCGCATTTTCCAGGGGGTTACGTTCAACTCCAGGGAATTTGAAGCCTTCTGGCGCTCCGGCCTGCACAAGAAACCTTTCTGATCGTCGTGCTTCGACTGACGGAGGTAAGCTTTGGTGGACGTCCGGTAGTTTTTTTTTTTTTTTTGGGGGGGGGGTAAGTGACATCAACGATTGTTTAAAAGTTGCCGGTTATTGCTGCCGACCTCTCAATCTGCTTAGCTATCCAGTTAAAAGAACATTGTATATTATTCAAAGTTATTTTATAATCTATTTCTTATTTTTGTGAGAGCTCACGCATTCTTCCCTTGCTGATTAACCTTGGATACGTAGATTTTAAACAGAACTTTCAGACTATTTTATGTTGCAAAGATATTTCTGCGTAACACCAGTGCATATTTTTCATCTGTTTCGTCAGGCCTAAAGGTGTAGGAAAGCGGAAAATTGAAACTAGGCAGTGTGCCGTTTCTTTACTTTTAGCTGTTTCTTCTTCTCTCTTTTTTTTTTTTTTGCCTTTCCCGATGCATATTTTTGTTATCACAGCTTATGCAAAAGTTGAAAAAGAATTGAATTTGTGTTGATTTCTAGATTCATTATATTTATTACTTGAAAATGTCATGAAACTAAAATCAGCATACATGAAATCATGGGATGATTGGTGAGATGTTGCATCATTTTCAAGGCTTTATTACAGTTGGATCTCAGCTTGGGCTGCGAGTCTTCACCTTCGTTTCTAAACTCGGCACAGGCTATGAGAATACTGAAATTTGGGTGTTAAAATTAGCATGTGTCCACTACGGGTGGATGCACACAATGAAATTTTGGTCTTCAAAAATCCGTGGAACTCAATCGCCTTCCAAAGGAATTCGTCTTTCGAATAAACAGCAGCAAAGTGTACAGCATTCTGAGTTCTAGTTGCTACTGAATAATTCCAATTAATTCGAAGAGATATCCGAAGCTATGCTAGTGACACTTGCTGACGAGACGCCTAGCATTTCACTAAATCTTTTGCCGGACAGCAAGTGTGTTAACGGGATACAGCACAACCTTCAGACGCTGAGAACGACGTCTTGAGACCAACTGACTGTCGTGTGACACCGTCTCAAATTAATATTTTATTCCACTACTTCCTTAAATTTTTATACTCGGCGAGCACCTTCGAGGCAATTATAATTTTGCGGAGCAGTTCGTGCCGAAATAGTACGATTTTACTAGAAAATTTTAGGTGTATATATAACCACAGTGGTATATCACCTCTGAATGTGGTGGTAAAACTGAAATTTTTCATATTATAGTAGTTGCTCGCGGCATACGTAGCCCATCCGATTGAGCTTATCTGGCGCCGGCTGGGTCACGTCAGTAGGTCTTTCAGAGAGCAAGGCTGATGGAGCTGAAATGTCATGAATTTCTACGTTATATTCAAAATGCGTTTCAGCTTTGGAGAGACAAGAGACCGGCGCAACGCGAACTGCTGCTCCCTACGACTGTGTATGTATTTGAGTAAGCGGCTGTTTTGTGTGTGTGTGTACTTGGAGGAGGCTTCACTTCGGTCTCCTGGCAATAGTGTTCTGTGATGCTATGAAAACAGCCTGAAGAATCGCCGTTGTGTTGAAATTCAGACTTTCAGACTTCATAGTCCAGCAGGATTTTGTAAACTCGTAGACCATTTTAGAAAAAAAAAAGAAAACCAAGAGATTCGCGACACTCAGGATCTTGTGGCGCCGCTAAATTTCCTCACATCAGGCTACTCGCATTATGGTATTGAAGAGCTTGGTATGGCTGGAAAGTATTAGCTAGAGTACAGGAAAGTCCCGTATAGCGCGATTCACTTAGCGCGATATTTTCGCTACGCGACAGAAATTGAGTTTGAGGAATTCACACAACGCGACTCTTATAGCAATTGTTCGGTAATATTGGTAGTCTGTCCTTGATGTTTTCTGCGACACTGATCTGGAAGAAAATGTCATTTCTACGGCGACTAAGATAACCTGATATTTATCAATGAATTGAAGATACTTTTTTGCACCCAATGATTGCCCAAAGTAAGTATATATACGAAGAGGCCAGTGACTTAACTTTACACAGTTTGTAGTGCATATGAAATTTAGCGAAATATATTTCTAAGTTCAAATAACGCACGCTCTTGTAAGTCCTTAATATATGCATGATATACTATATGAAGTAAACATTCAAATGTGACTTTCTTAGAATACTATTTTGCCCTCGCATTAACATCTGTGGTTATGATTAAGCTAGCGGCATTATATTTGGAATCAGGAAGCAGAGAGTAACGTGGGGGATTAAAAGGACTAAAATAAAACTTAGCTGTGACCACAGTGTCGGCGAATGACGTCACACAGACGAGTCAAACTGGCTCAGGGGTCGGTCCTGGTCTTTGTAGGCCGGGCTCTTAATCATACCCAAAAGTATAAGCAGTGTTATTTTCTCGACGCGAGAGCACCCATGGGAACAGTTATTGCCAAACTATCTGTATCTGACGACAACCATTTACTGTGTTGTTTGTATGGGTGCAGCTCAAGTAGCTTGCCAGTCAGGAGCGGGAGATTGAATGAATTAAGTCGAAAAAATACGATAACTTATTGATTATGTTATGTCAACAGCACTGTAATCGGAATGTGACGTGTAAATAAGGCTTCACTTCGAAGAAGGTAAATCAAGGCGCCATGTCGGCCCAGCTCATGCCTCTGGTGCTTTGAAAGTTTCTGCCTCTGCCTGCCTTCAATGCCCTTTTCTGTTGATAATTGTTTTTTTTTGTACAATTGGTATATGTTTTATTCATTTATTCATGCGCTTTAGGGATGAAACTTGCAGTTTTCTGGAGAAATTAATTATAATACTCATAGGCTGCTCACCCGCATCGTTCGTCGGGGTGACGTCATTGATGACTTCACTATTCGATGGTTCCCATGAGTCTTCCCGTTACGCTCTTTGCTTTCTGATTAAAACTATTAATGGGTGTATACAGTGCAACAGCTGTTGTTTGATAGAACTAAATAAAGAGAATTGTTTTAATTTGATAGGTTACATTAGATGGGATGGGAGGCATTCCCGAAACGTTAAGTTTTATATGATTAGTGTACTTAATATTTAGAATTTGTTAAAGGTCATTTCAGTCATCTCAATAACTCGGGTATTATTTCTCTCTGATTCCTAACCAACGTTTTCTATGAGTTTCAGGGAGGACCATAAAAATAATTCTAAATCGCGTTATGCGGGTAACCGTATAGCGCGAGTATAAAAGACGCGTTATGCGGAACTTTACTGTATCTAGTCCACTGAGTATTCGAATTACTGATAACTGAGTGCAGTCAACGCAGGGTTTCTATTATCAGTATTATTGTAATGTTTAATGAGTAACTATTGACGAAAATTAATATTACTGACTCCTCTGAAAAGGAAGCTTCTTACTGTATAATCGCTCTCTCAAAACGTAGGCAAGAGCAGGCAGGCTAGAATGATCATTCGTTATAATTTAGTGTCAATTAGTTTTTAAATGAAGCTGAATAAGTTTTTTGCCTCGATAACTAGTTTGATAGGGATAACGTCAAGGCCAAAAATTGCATCATTTCACTTTTGCCCTGAAGTAGCGTTATGAACTAAACATTTTTCAAATAGAGCACGCTAAGAGCGCATACATCCGCCAAGCGAGGCAACGGCTACAAAAAAAAAATCAAATTGGCTCTGAAACCATAATTTTCTTTGTATAAACTTCAAAATCTAATCATTCGTGCCTTTTGATAGAAATAACAGCTTGTGCAATTTTTTTGAAGGCCCGTTCATAACTTTTTGAGTAATACTGGTAACAAACGTTATGACAAACATAAATCAAACATACCAACGAACAAACCTATCTGCACCAAAATCTAATCATTCATGTCTTTTAACATTACTAAAAACTCCTATAAATTTCATATAGATCTATCCAATATTTTTTGAGTTATTGTGCTAATAAGCGCATTATTAAAAACAGGGACAAACGAGCGAACGAACAAACGGATCATTACCAAAATTTGCTCATGTACTCTTTGTTATATACCTAACAATTCATGTTAAATTTATAAAAATCCATCCATAACTTTTTGAGTTATGGCATTGAGAAAAATGAGGCAGACACAATAGCAAGCGGATGGACATATCTTCACCAAAAGTTAATCATCTGTTCCTCCTAATATACCTAACAATCCCTGTAAATTTCGTCCAAATCGGTTTATAACTTGTTGAGTTATCTTGGTGACAGACAGACAAACGCCACGAAAACATAACCTCCTTGGCGGAGGTAATAAAGAAATGATAAATTCTAGAAGTATTCACATCAGTGGTGAGGTAATTAATTTTGCAATGCAAAACACAATTTCTTAAATACATAAGGTACTATTCATGGAATGGAATGTGAAGTGTTATTGCTAAGATTTTGGTAAGCAATAATTATGGGTCAATTCACTGGTGACTTAATGGCTCATTTACCCTAATGATGTACAAGAAGCAAATGAAAATCCTGAGCCCCCAAGCTTGCAGTTCACAGTACCAACATCACTTCCTGTGGTTGATGACTTGGTAATCTTGGGTGTCAATTTTGAAAGGACTGAATTTAAGACAACGAAAGTCGATCTCTGGTATTATTCTGTTCACTGCATCCATGAACACAAGTTGCCATTATTGTAACAAAGAGAGAAACATATCCATAAGTAAGCTGGGAGAGTGAACGAGCGGAATGGATCTTAATTGATAATATGAGAACTAGCAAAAATTCTCGAAAATACAGTACACTGTATGTTTTATCCTTGCCGGGGTAGGGCTGCGGCATATGTCATGTTTGGTTGTAGGGGGAGTGATCTGTTATGTTAAATTAGGATATCTGGCGGGCAGAACGCCTCAACGGACTACCAAGCACTATCTCAAAATGGGATGCTGTAACTTTCAAAGGTGGCCAAGGGTGTAGGCTGTATTAGCACCGCCGGCGTTTCAACAGCTGATACGCGACACATTAGGCTGCCTGAAGTGCAGTAACTTTTGGTTACACTCTTAGCCACAGAAAGCTAGACGTTCTAGGCTCTTACTTACTCGAACCACTGAAACTTGGGAATCATCTACTAAGCAGGGTATAATAACAGTAACAACTGGTTGTTATCATACTAGTAACAACTGGTTGTTATTGTCCTTTCCATCCTACCCTTTCTTCCACTCAAAGGATACCGTACATGACCAGTGATAAAAAGTGTATGAATGGGTGTAGAGTATTAGTGTATTATATCCGCCAAAGAGGTTATGTTTTCATCGAGTTTATTTGTCTATCTCTTTGTCAGTCATCGGGATAACTAAAAAAATATATAGACGGATTTTGACCCAATTTGCAGGGATTGTTAAGTACCGATGTTTGGGGGAACAGTTGATTAACTTTTGGTGAAGATCCGTTCGCTTGTCTGCCTCATTTTTCTTAATACCATAACTCAAAAAGCTATAAACGGATTTTTATGAAAGTTACATGAGTTGTTAGGTGTATTACCAGGAGTAAGTGACCAAATTTTTGTGATGATCTATTGGTTGGTTCGTTTGTTTGTTGCTGTGCTTAATTTTGTGTTTGTTAGCACAATAACTTAAAAAGTTATGAATGGATCTTTACGAAATTTACAGAAGTTGTTAGAAATGTTTAAAGGCATAAATTAAATTTCGGTGATGATTGATTGGTCTCTTTATATGCTTGACTACTGCAAGTCAGAATGTTTGTTAGCAGCATACTCAAAAGTTATGAACGGATCTTCAAGAAAATTACTGAAGCTGTTATTATTGTTAAAAGGCACAAATGATTAGATTTTGGTGTTGATAAAAAGATAATCATGGTTTCGGAACCAATTTTAATTTCTCGTAGCCATACCTTGTTTGGCGAAGGTATGCTCTAGTTTTAAAGGGTTTCGACTATGCTGCTGGAAGTTTGCTAAGCAGGCATGTCTTCCACTACCTTAGTTTAGGCTAAGGGTTTAGCTGGGTTTAGATTATGGCGTTAAATTATGAGTTTCGATTATCATACTGAAAGTAGACAAATCACTCACGTTTTCCTGTATCATGACGATGCTGCTCGCTTGCTGAAGAGCGGAGCTGTTAGGACGCGTTCGATTGAGCCTCATATTAAGCTTGTCACGCTCGACTTCTCCGAAACTCTAGACAGGTTCACTGTCTTCTATCAGTTGAATTGAGTGTCAGGCGTTGTCTCTTATCTGACTTGAGACTTTTAGAAACTCAATCTCTTGGTCTGCAAAGTAGAGTTTTCTGCTGGCTCAGCGTAAGCGCGTTGTTTTTAGCAGGGGTCGAACTTGGGTGATTTCCTAGAAAAGTGGAAGATTCGAGAAATTGCTGAGGTTGACCCTGATGTTCTTCCTTTCGATTGGCAGGATTGGCGATGGTAATGCTTTACTGTCATCATATACTGGCTGCAAACTCAGTATTTTGAGGAATGAGAAATAGAGCGAGGTAGGGCATGTGTGAGATAAACTATAAGGACATAAATAAAGGAAAGGGGAGTGTATGTATGCATGCGAGAGTTCATACATTTGCTCAATATGGGACACAATAAGCAATGAAAAAAGAAAAGGCGAAAAAGAGCATGTGCGAGATGACGTAGACACCCAACGCACGTAAGACAAAGAAAGAAATAAAATGATTGTTGAAAGACTGAAAGCGAAAGAACGCGAGAGGCATTCATATAGACGCCACGTACAAGCTACAGGAAGCAGTGAAAGAAAAAGCATGCGGAAGATGAAGCAGGCATCAAGTGAATAGCACAGAAGGTAATGAAAGAGGGGAGAGATAACACAAAGAGGGGAGAGATAAGCCAATGCCGATAAAAGAGGAGCTCTTAAGCTCCTATAATGCAGCTATAAAGCAGCTGTCAGATGCAGGCACGATTGCGAGGGCTGGATTGATAAAGACAGGCAGGCCAAGGCTGGCAATTAGTGAGTTATAGAAAATGCCTTTGTTGGGAGCCTTAGGAGACGACTTTGCCGGCTGGTTTTGCTGCTGGTGTATGTGCCTGTAATTTGTGGTATCTTTGGGGCGTGCTTCTGTGGTAATGCTGTAGTGATGGTTGGTTGCTTGGTTTCTCTTTGTATTATAAGGGTGTACATGCTCCGGTGTTTGGTCGTTTTCAGGTTGAAGATCTATGTTCAATTGTTCATGCGTCTATATTTTCCCACGTATCCAATTTAGCGTGGTCTTTTACTTATCAGTTATCACATTTCTACGGGCACATGCCAACAGTTTGTGATATACTCATTGATAATCATATTCTATAGGCTCTGACCATCAGACATATTCTCTTATAGGCTACATCAATGCGGGTGTTATCTACTGTGTGTACCTTCTTTGATAAAAAAAAAAGAATAATAATACTGTACGCTTTCAAACGGAAAAGGACGGAGATCGTGCGACTTGTTTCCTTCAAGTTTCAGCTTTGCCAGACCTACCCTAAGTTAAACAAAAATTCAGATACACAGAGCTCGTGCGACTCGTAAACATTCAATCCGAATTTATTTATATTTTTTTTAATTCAAGGGATCACAATATTTTATAGGTAAAAGTAGAAACATATCTCATATCCATTTTAGCAAGCTATTCCCATAAAATATAGTTTGTTCTTAACATCTTTTCTCCAATTCCCTCTACACTTGCCAGAAGTGCCTGTTCTATACATGAAAAAATAATGCGTCAGTACAGTATATGTAAAAAATGAACCTTTGTCATATAGATACGCTTTGATCCCAGAAGCATTTTTTTAACAAGTACCGTGCTTGCCAGAGGTACCTTCTCCATAGACAAATATTACTTTGCTAGTATGCTAGTAGAAGCGAAAATATTACAGACTAGAGTGCCCGCACTGTCAATAATGACAGCAAAGAATTTGTGGAAGCCCGTTTTGTGTTGCCTGTAGCATCATCGCAAAGATATTAAGGCAGAGCCTACATGTATAGAAGGGAGCTCACTTCTGGGTAGTACCGCGTGTTGACGGGTCATGTTGTCTATGATTTCTCAGGTTATCAACTATTCAGGGTAGACGGTTGAGCTCCTTTTCTATACATGCAAGGCTCTTGTTAACTTCCTTGTGTAAGATGCAGTGCAGCTGCCAGCTTGAATTAGGGAACCGTACAGATAAGCGTGCAAGGCTTAACAAAAGCAACTTTTCTTTTGGTGATACGCAAAAAAGCGATGTTTTTTGCACGAAGTCAATATTGCTTCTGTATCCAAGATACTCGAGGGTGGCATATATATGTAACTCAGACTCTGGAAATTTTTGCCCAGGAGATAATCTGCTCTGTTGAAAAAAGAACCCAAAATGTGGAGAAAATAATTTGCTTAGAAATCATCGTGGTCTTTACGCGTCTGCTGACCGCTCAAGAATATCTTTCCAGTTGCCTCGATAATTACCAAAATAAGTAAATAAGAGTATCAGCTGAAACTTGAATGAAGGATATCTCAGATGAGATGAGAGATTTTTTATAAAAGCTGTATGCATTTACATCGAGTGGACTACAACATTGTCAAAGAAAGAGCGGAATCAGACATACAGTTCGAGTGCAATAATCTGTACCCTGGAATATTTTCTGGCTATCAACTGTCTATGAAGCTTGGCAAGATGACCACAGTCTTCAAGCAGATGAATTCACTGATGAAACCAGGAAGGCCAGAGCTTATTTTTGCCTATTCAATTCGTTAAGAGCGTTACACGAAACCTATATATTACTAAGTAAATTAGGTAAAGTATTAGGTATTAAGTAAATATTAAGAAATCAAGCAGGCGATTAAGAAAAAGCATAAATTATTGAAACAATATCGTTCTGGAAAAATATTGCATCGCTCATATGCAAGGTACCGCAATGTACTCAACGCTGTATTAAAGAAAGCGAAGAGAGTATACTATACTGAGAAAATATTGCAAAAGTCAAATGATTCTAAAGAATTGTGGAGTGTTGTAAATTCCTTGGTATCAAAGAAGTTTCGTGAGAAACAAATTGAAATTGTAAAAAATGGCATTCCGCTATCTGGAAGTGATGCAGCTAATGAGTTTAATGATTATATTGTTTCCATTGCGCGTGACATTACGAGAGGCTGCCAGGTTAACAATGCTGATCGAACTTCCCGGACTATGCAATGTGAAGCTTCATGCTTCCTCACTCCCACTAGTATCCATGAAGTTAAAGAGACTATTCTAGCTAATAAAAATAGACGTTTGCAAATTGACGAAATTCAACCAAGAATCTTATACGCTGTTGTCGATTTTGTTGCACCTGTTTTATGTCATATTTTCAATTTGTGTTTTTCTACTGGAGTTTATCCTGATATTTTGAAACTGGCTCGCGTTGTGCCAATT
>LQNS02276770.1:13986796-14008498 GCA_001587735.2 Parhyale hawaiensis
CCCTGTGTGTTCTGTGAGATTGTTTAGCTTACTTACCGACTTTCAAATTTCTCGATTTCAGAAATTTTGCTGATGATGGACAAAATGTGTCCGAAACGTTTTTTCATCGCCTGACAAGCTCCTCCCATTATTTGGGGAAGTATATGTATGGGTTGCCATGGATTATAATATCCCTAGATTTTCCAACATAATTGACCGAAATAATATTGTATGACTATAAGTTTGAATGCAAAACATTTAAAAATTCACATTGTAATGCAAAAATTGTGCACATTTTCAGTTTTTTCGTTTCCTCTCAATGAATTGAAAAAAAATTGGAGGGTAGGTGTGGACGCTGACTGCCTTGACGTTATTTCTATCTACTGTTGCTAAATTTTACTAGTAGTTACCCAGTATTTGTATTTATTTGTTGTAGCCCTTGTGAAACTGTATTGCAATCTTTGATCAAATATTGCCTTCTATTTTTATGTTTATTCAGTTTATATCTGTAAAGTTTTATTAGAAAATTATTCCAATTAGGTATATGGAAAATAATATTAAGTTTCATGATAAATTGGGCCTTACTTACCCTGGCAACGGGTACAGCCAAAATTCATCCATCGACTAGTGACTTCATCTAAATTGAGTCGTAGAGCTGCATACCAGCTTAGAGTTGAAGAAGTTGTACGGTATATAAACGTGCGGTAACTGTACAGACTGGTTCAAGCTCCTGCTCTTTGGCATCGTCATGAAGTTTGGAGCTTTTCATCATTCCGAGCTGCAGGCCTAACTAGCAGGTATAAATTACCTTCTTTTGTATAAGGAATTAATCATCAGCAAACAAAGCAGGCATCCTGGGCATACTATATGTCAACAGTTGAAAAAGTTGATCTTGGTAGAATATAGTTGTATCATTCACTGAACACAGTCGAGTTTGGTCGTGAATGGTGCTTCTTACAGTTCACTATGGTAGATCATGGTTGTGCAGCTAAAACCTTTATGTTTGTAGTAGGGTATGTATGGTCCGCTTTATGGTTGGCAATATGGTCGAAGGTTGTGACTTATATCAACCATAATGCACCCGATAAATGGTTGAATATGGAGGAATTATCAGTAACTAGAGCTCTCTGAGAGCGCATACCTCCGCCAAGTGAGGCAACGGTAGCAAGAAATTCAAATTGGCTCTGAAACCATAATTTTCTTTGTATAAACTCCAAAATCTAATCATTTGTGCCTCTTTTTATATTCATAACAGCTTGTTCAACTTTCTTGAAGATCCGTTCATAACATTTTGAGTTCTACTGTTAACACACGTTATGACAAACATGAGTCAAACATACAAACGAACAAACCGATCTGCACCAAAATTTGATCATTTATGTCTTTTAACATTACTAACAACTCCTATAAATTTCATAAAGACCCATTTATTATTTTTTGAGTTATTGTGTTAACAAGCATAAAATTAAAAACAGTGACAAACGAACGAACGAACAAACGGACCATTACAAAATTTGTTCATCTACTCTTTGTTATGTACCTAACAACTCATTTTAATTTCATTAAAATCCATCCATAACTTTTTGAGTTATGGCATCGAGAAAAATGAGGCAGACAAACAAACAAACAAACGGATGGACATATCTTCACCGAAAGTTAATCATCTGTTTCTCCTAACATACCTAACAATCCCTGTAAATTTCATCCAAATCGGTTCATATCTTTTTGAGTTATCTTGGTGACAGACAGACAGAACCCAGACAGACAAACAGACAAATATACAAACAGACAAACACGACGAAAACATAACCTCCTTGGCGGAGGTAACAAACAACAAAGATCTCGACCATAATCATAGTTGTTCTACTATAATCACTACCAATATTTCCGACTGGGTATATCTATTGGAGCTTGAGAGAGCTTGGTGAGCTGCTGAAGGTAGTGTTGTCCATTTTCATACATGGTTTCTACGTAAGACGTTAGAAGTATTGTTTGCAATTTCTTTTACATCTCATCACGCTTGCAGGTTCTACGAAATACCTGAGTTATGCCAAGGCTACACTATGCTATCGCACGGTCAGTTTTTGACAGGCTATATAGCGCTCTAGGTGCCGATTACTGACTGAAAGTCTGTATCTTTTCTATCCTTGGAAAGTACTTAAATTAAATGATGGCCGGGCTGAACATGCGCTGCTAAGTTGAGCGTGGGATTGTGTAGTGTGGTCCCGGAATTAGGTTGTAATTGTTCAAGGCAGCATAGTGCGGTTAATGATTGTTAAAAAGTGAAACTTTACCCTTCTGCTGTACTCATCAACCATAAATTGTAGCGTGAGTGGGACTGACGGAAACGTGACACAGAACTCCCTCTCTTCTCCAGCGACCAGCGATGAAGCACTCTCACTGCTTAGACTGTACTGCTTTCTTCTACGGTTCCATAGTGCAATGATCTTCCGAACAGACCAGAAATATTTCCAATTGGACCAATACTCTGAGAGCGCAGATCTCCGCCAAGTAACGCAATGCTAGAAACGAGAATGACAGACAGGCGACGGATCATCCGCAAAGCTTAATCATAATTATCTGTTCTTCAAGACTTTCCTAAGACTCCCTGTAAGTTTTATGAAGATCCGTCCATAATTTTTGACTTATTTTGCTTACAGACTGAAAAACAAATTGACTAACACGTACTCCTCTCTGCATAAATAATTATACCTCCGTACCAGGAATATATTCTTATGATAAACGCTTACGGTTAATGCGGTTAGCCTTGCTAAACGTCTCCTATTTTAACAGCGGAAAATAGCGAGAACGTGCGCAGAAAACAAACAAAAAAAAATAATAATAATACACTGCTATGACTACCACATAAGAGCGTAATGCATTTTATTATGCGGCGTTGACTGCACAATTTACTTGTAACTTGGTAATCACTGTGTCTGTCATGCAAGCTCTGACTTTACATACACTAAACTTAATATACAACATGAATTAACGACACACCCCCTAAGTAAGTCATTAGTCAAAAACGGTACTGATCATCCCTGCCTGAATCAGGGTAATGCGAAATTTTTTCTTGATAACCCAATATTTTTTTTAAGATATAAACCCCGAGATAACAACTAAAAAAAGATTACACCCAGGCCTTTTTACTATTAGTTATCAGATTTGTTTTCCTGACATTTTGTGACTAGGTATCTCGTGCTAGTACAGCATAACGGCCCGGTTAAAACAAATTTTTAGCACAATTTGCAATGACCAAACCAGGATGCACAGAATGCAACGGGAGGACTAAAATAAACTTAGCCGTGACCGCACGTAGCCAATGTACATCACATCGGCGAGTTGATGCATTTGAGTGTGGGACCTCAGGCCTTCGTATGTTGGTTTCTTCAATATATAACCGTATTTTTTCAATTTATTTCATGCAATCTCCCGCTCATAACTGGCCAGCTAATTGAGCTGCAAAATAGCGTAAAATGTCGCTAAGTACAGAAAGTTCGAGCAATAGGCTGTTACGGTGGTTTCTCTCGCGTACAGAATTGACTCTATTGGTGCTTATATCTGTTGGTAAGGAATAAATATGTTCTGTTAAGAGCACTGTGAACTGAATATGAAGTGTAAATAAGGCTTCAATCAAGATAACGAAGTTAAATCAGGTTGCCAAAATGGACCAAACTCGGCGCTAGTGCTGTGAAAGTTTCCACCAACATGCACTGCAATTTTCTTCAGATAATTGCTAAACTAGCATATATTATCATAATTTATTTATACGCTAGAGACCAATTTCGCAATTTAAGACGATTTTTCTGGTTAAATTACTTAAAATACTCCTGGCTGCTCAGCCATAGATTCGTCGATGATGACGTCACTTTTTGGTGCTAATTCTCGTGAGTCCTCCCGTTACGCTCTTTGCTTCCTGGACCAAACTGTCATGGCTGGGGAAACCATTTCTCTTACACTGTTGCCTCTAATCACCGTTTCAAATAAAGTTGTTCTTAAGAAGGAAAGATCAACCCAATAACGCATTTAGTAGTTCACTTCTTGGACGGTATTATTAGTGTTATGCTTACGAGCAATAAAGGGTAAAATTGATAAGGGATGCTGTCAAGCAGCTGCTATTGTAAAGTCATACATCTAATGATGGTGGAAATCAAAGCTCTCGGTAGTGGTACCGGTTTCTAACTTTGCGTAGAGCATCAAGCTTCCCCTGATTAAAACAGTAATTATACCCGCTGTATTTCTCCTCCCATATGGACAAACTTATTGATAGTGTGATTTTCACCAAGCCTTTTTGCTTGTCCAGGTGCCAAACATATCCTGCAGAAACAAAAGACTGGTTTTCTTCCCAAGGAGACTCGTTTTTCACACGCGTCAAGGTCCTCGAAGTTTCAGCTCAACACTTAATAATGCGCTAACGTATAATATATTGGCGCTTATTCATCATACGACACCAAACAAAAAAAAAAAAAAACACTTCTATTAATTGTGCGGCTGTGCGCACACTAATGAATAGAAATAATTAAGGCAGCAAAACAACTAAGTTCTTTTAGTATGTAAACGTAAAGATAACGCAACTCATACAGTTCCCATGGTGGCACGGTGCTCAGCTCGATATCTCTCTAGCAAAAACTGCTCGTCTTCACAATGCTTGAGGAATGCAGTGGGGCAAGTCGCAGTTCTACGTCTGACGGAAGCCGAACATTGAAAAGGCAGAACCGTGGACCCCAAGAAGCGCTACGGCATGCTCGATTCGGCCAATCCGAACAATATTACGTAATTCACCAAGCGTCACTTTGCCCCGGATTTCGCTTCTGAGCATCCGGCTCACAATATTAAATCGAATCGCAAGCGTTCATCACAGGCTGATTGTGATTGAGAAGCTCGAATACTGAAGCTGGAGCAGAATTGAGCTTTCAGCCTGCCCAGGTGTAATCAATTTGCTATTAATTCCCATGGTCCGATCCAAAACTAGCGCAGGGGCTGAACATTGGGGGAAGTTCAAAGTAACCTGATTAAACTCTGGCTTAAAAGTCGTAAATCGAAAGCACTGCAGTGCTTTGATATTGTATGCATGTGTCATGTGCCTTGTTAGAGCGTAGTTTTCTGGTGTAGCACATAGTGTTATCGCTTTGGGTCTTAACACTAAACATTTCTCTATTGGTAATTTTTATAACGAATTTAGCTATTCAACTTTAGGACTGAGCAATGATATCTCACCATAAGTATATTCACCGCTGTTTTTTTTAGAGAACACATCAGATGACGGTTACTCTACGAGAAATAGATATTTAAAGTAGGTCAGTTTAGTGTATAACACATGCTCTGGCATTCACTTCCTGGTATAATGCTATCCGTTCAATCACAGGCTGCACATCTACAGATCGGTACATTGAAACGAATGTTCATTTTATGACAGGATATAAATCGAATTCGTTGAGTTGTACCGGAATCATTTGTGAGGCAGCAGGAAGAAACCAGAAGGATAAAACTCTATTCTATTCAATGATGAAAGTTAAATAATTATAAATGTAATAGAGAGAGTATAACTAGAGCTGTACTAGAGATATTTAACTCATACAGGCATAATAGAGTAGGCTTCAGATATCACCTCTGCAATCAGCCGTGATAGAACTTAATTTGGCAACGTAAATATGCCTTCATTACATGGCATATCATGTACATACAGCAATAGTTTTACCAGGCAGCCACATTGTATACGCAAAACGATTTCAAAAATACGTCTATTGAATACCTGTAACAAAAAGTTTTGAACAGTAGAAATAACACATGAACCAAATGCGACACATGAATATTACTGCCTGCACATGTTTGAAACTGCCTTTGCCTCTCCTCTCCCTCTCCTCAAACAATAAACACAATGTTAATCATGAAACTTACATAGATATATTGTCTCTATTTCGAAATGGCTATTCCTACTGAGTGCCTGCAAACCTTACGATCATATAATATCTTTACTTTAGTGAACACCATAGCGAGATGGGAAGCTTTACTAAATCAAACCAAATTATTATTCCGGTTAATATCTCAAATTAGAATGATATATTATTTTACAGTCCAATGTCACAGAGACAATTATCAGATAATAATTAGCTTCTAAGAAATTTGCAACTATTTGCAGTTTCTCTATTTTAGCACCGTGTTTCCTGCTGACATCTTAGATCACTCCGGTATGTTACCGTGCATTTATTTCCATTGTTTTAGCGCAACATTATCGCTGTAATTACCTGCTTGCACCGGTCCCAGGGTCGCTCCAAGTACCCCAGTGGTGTCGTGCTAAAAACTGACCTTCGTTTCCTCTGCAGCTGCCGTGCATTACAGGGCCGCCGCCCGCATCACGGAACAGGGTGCGTTTTTGTGACCAAGGGACACTTTTTCACTCATCAAATTAGCAGTAACTTGCCATATTGTTTTGAGGTTGTTTACTCTTAAAGTTCTTATACAAACATGTTCTGCTGAAGTATGGTGTGTATTAGCATTTTCTGATACCGGGAAAAATATCAATAAGTAATATACTTGGGAATATGTTAAAAGTGCTTACTAAGGAGCTACGTCATTAAGTTTTCTACAAACTGTGAAATGCAGTATGGTAAAATAAAGCCATTGAACAAAAATTCAATATATGTACGTTATGTTGGCAGAATGCAATCCTTTCCGTAATACGGTAAAGGATTGTGATAGTGTCTATTCTAATGGTTGTATAAGATGAAGAATTCTTTGAAAAATAATTCCAGTTTTTAATGGAACTTCCGCAGAGCGGTATTGTAACTTTCTGATATCGAACGAATTGCTTCATTACACTATTACGGATATGGGTATACAGTATATATATGAGAGAGAGAGCTAGGACGCAAATTCCAATAAACCGTAATCGATTTTTGATCACTGTCCAATACCTGGCAAAACATGCAAATTGAAAGCTCAAAATGAAATCCCGGATAAGTTCAACCTCTCAGAATGAACAGGTACCAAAAGAAGAAGGCAGATCTAAGAGATGCATGTATGCGCAAGAGATTTGATGCACCCTGTCTTTCGGGGCTTAAAATTCCATACATTTGCAATACTCTCACAAAAAACACATACATTGATTGGACACAACCGCGTATGGGCTGCCCTACTCATCAGATTATCCATTCATTTTACTTGTTAATACCACAGCCGCTTTCGCCGCCGAAACCCATTGTTGGCAATGTGCCACCGAGCACAAAGTAGCTAAGCCATGTGTCGTTTTCATTTTATTGTCATCGTGCCGTCTCATGCCCAAGGTAAGCATAAATAAATAAAACCACCAAAATCCCTCAGGTTACTCACGGCATTTTAGGGTATGCACCATCACCCGGAAATGACGTAACCTCACTAATCATTCCAAACTAATTAGTTCGGACAGACCGATGCGGACACACTGACTCGCCTAAAAGCCACTACGCTGTTTTCCACACATCCAGGTTCCGCTTACTGAACAGTTGACAGAAGAACTTCCTTGCAGTGTTCATTTCGATGTCACCTTACCGCCCCACACCCGATACATGCACAAACACAAGAGCTACAATCGGCTGCAATGCAGTCCGGCGATGTCGTATAGTTTTTCCCTTGTCCAAAAGTCCTCCGCGGCTGTTCCGTCTCTCAATGTGTTCCAGAACTGACCACACCCTAACCTTTAATAGACAGGTTGTGTTACGGCTTGGGTCGGAGCCTCATTCGCTTGACATGAGGCCGAACTTAATGACCTAGTGAAACATTGATGCTGCAAAATTGAAGTTACTTAACAGAATCAAAGGCTCAAAATATGACATTGCTCCCGAGCATCAAAATTTCAATGAAGAACGAATCAATTTCCGGCACTAAAGTTAACATCAATGTTTCAAAAATTGACGGTATTCACGGAGAATCAATATCTCAGAAAAATTGCTTTATTTAATAAAGGAATCAAAATTTCCATCGCATTGTAGTTGCATGAAGCAGTTATATTATTAAAACGCAAGTCAAATAAATCAACACAGGTAAAAATAAAGGATTATAAGTTTTAATGACTGACGGTACTTCATGGATTAAATTTCATGAGAAATGTTGTCAGTACACGTAAAATTGAATAAATGCACGATAGTGCTCAAAGATATTTTAAACGCTGCGTTATTTAAAAATTCGACACATTATATATGACGTTATCAACCAACATTGCTCTAAATTTCTGAAATTAATCCAATAGGGACGTGGCCCTGAAATTCTAGATACTCGATGAACGTTTACTTAAACTGATATCACCAAACATTTGAGAACATTACACTATTTCCTACCTTGTGTTGCTCACGCCGTGCTCGATTTAAAGTAAAATAATGCATACATCTTTGTTTTGTGAATAAATATTGCAATGCACTTTCTACACTATTTCCTCGCACTTTTATTTTTACATAAATATAGCAAGCAGAATTTAAAGATCCAGTCCTGTTGACGGCTCTATACGGCTTTAACTTGGAATTACTACATGAGATAAAACTCTACTTTTTCTTCAATACTTTTTTATCAGCTACTTCTCCTGCACCCAACACATTTTCTTTTTTCCAAAAATACTACCTACTTAAACTTTAGATTCCTACCAACTATCCTACTCGGTACCTCGCATGCCGTCAGTATAGCTCCTTTCCTTCCAAAAATACTACCAACTAAAACTTCAAGATTCCTACCATACTTTCATGCCTAGTGGCTCTCTTGGTATCCACGCAACGCCTTTTGTTCAGAGAAAGCCCCGGCATTATCATCTAAAAAGTTACAAATCTTATTAAAATTTTCCGTCCCATATACTTCCGCCAGGGTTGCTCGAGACAAAACTCTCCTAACAAGGCCGAGCACTAGGCAGCTTATATTAGCTTGGGTGTCCTCCGTCCCAGCTTCTCTTTCGGATTAGCATCCTTTGCCATTAGCATAGACTTCGTACCTGCTTAAAACGAAGAGCAACGTTCTTAATTAGCTGAGTCTTTGTTCCTGGGAACATAATTATAATGACTATAGTTAGTAAGGGTTTATATGAAGTCATTGTGCTGTTGAACATAATTACTCTGGGTTTAGTTAGTAGATTCTTTTGTAATTCAGTGCATTATTATTTAATATTTACTATGGGTTTAGTTACGAAGACATTCTTTTGTCTAGTTCATTGCACATGAGAACATAGTTATAATGGGTTTAATTATTATTGCCTTTAATGGGTTTTTGGACCGGGTCCAGGTGGTGTTAGACTTGCCACCCCGATGTGTAGATACCTGCACGTTCATTTGGACTGTTCTTTTTTCCAATAGCGAGCTGTCTCCACACTGTCCGTTACCGCTGACAGCCGGCTTACCTGGCGTACTTTGTAATGCGAGTTTTTTTTAGGTCTGTAACATTCAATTCACTTCCATACTCACTATATCGCATCATTTTGTTGAACAGTTTTGGTACCAGTAAGGTATAGCTACTGAGTGTAATAGGTTACTGCCGCTTCCGTGCTATACATGCCTACTCGGGAAGCGTATCTCAGAAGTTTTCCTGTTTCTATTGAGTTTCAGGAAACAATTCACCAAGTCACATTCACGGTGATTGATACGTTCCAAAGTTTGTGCGCACTCTTGATTCATAACTACATACATAATTGAGTACCAGGAAGTAAAACATTCAATTCATAAAAATAATCCATAGCGCATCTCTGTCTATATATTTACTAATATACCGCATTCTCAAATATGACAGCGAGAAATTGGTGGAGCCCTGTAATCATTGATTATAATTACCTCCTCGCAGAAGGTTGTGTTTTTGTCGGGGTTTGTGTGTCTGTTATTCTGTCTAACTATTTGCCTGTCTGTCACAAAGATAACTCAAATTGTTATGAACGGATTTTGACGAAATATACAGGAATTGTTAAGTATATTAGCAGGAACAGATGATTAACTTTTGGTTAAGATCCGTTCATCCATTTGTTTGTTAATCTGGCTCATTTTTGTGATTATAAACTCAAAATGCTATTGACGGATTTTCATGAAATTTACATGAGATGATAGGTATATCACGAAGATTAAATGATCTAATTTTTGTGACGATCTGTTTATTCGCTCGCAACTTTGTCGCCGTGTTTAATTTTATGCTTGTTTGCCCAATAACTCAAAGTGTTATGAATATATTTTTATGAAATTTACAGGAGTTGTTGGTAATGTTAAAAGACATAATGATTAAATTTTTGTGATGATCAGTTGATCTCTTTGTGAGTTTGACTAAAGTTTGTCAAAATGTCTGTTAGCAGCATAACTAGAAAAAATATGAATGGATCTTCAAGAATAATAGTGAAACTGTTAATACTGTTAAAAGGCAGAACTGATTAAATTTTGGTGTTGATACAAAGAAAATTATTGTCTCAGCATCAATCTGAATATTTCATTTCCTCTGCCTTGCTTTCTAGAAGTATGCGCTCTCAGAGTGCTCTAGTTTTGTAACTATCATGGTTCTGAATTATAAGCCACAAAGGCCAACTCAAATTTTCAGGAGATATAGGTGCTCTCTCTTTCAATTCTTCTAAGCAGCACACTCTTTCTCAACCTTCGATGACATACGAAAGAAAATGAGCTTATAGGAGTATCAGCAAGCAGCAAAGTATTACCGAATTTTGTAATTCCTTGCGACGTATTCTTCCTACCGTATGATACACCTTCAATACAAGAATTTTTTTTTGTGTAAGCGAAAACTATTTCGCTCAAAGAAGAAAGCAAGATAGAGAAAATAATTACTGTGTCTACTACCTCTTGAAAAAGCGTCGCTTCGCCTGTGCTTCTTAGGTCATCTACTGAATTGGTGTGTCCTGAGCTAACAGCTAATATAATTCCGATCTACGGAGAAAGTTATACAAATCAAACTCCATGGGAGCATTGAGAGAAGCTTTAAATTGCTATTTTTATTTTAACTTTGGCTGGGGAAGAAAACGCACCATAATTACAAAATCTGCAACCTGGCCTATTTTTCGCCTGTTTCGTTAGGAGCGTGACATAAAAGCTACATATATGAAGTAGGCTACCAAACTGCAGAGAGACGAATATTTTTCTGAAATAAAGAGCCGTATTAAAGTACTGTCGAGGCGTAGATGCATGCTGATATTCCTTTTTGTCTTGAAAACAGTAGACTAGCCACGCGACTAAAACTTTAGAATATCATTTCCTTAGGGCACTCGACGTGAACAGCAATCGGCGTCCAAGTTACGATGCTCCTTAAGTATCCATCTCGTCCTGACTCTTGAACGATATTTATCAGCAGGTTCCGCCAACTTATATGTGCTTGAATAAGTGGCTGATGTGATGGTGCAGGTCACTCAACAGTGTCTCTTGTACCTAAAGTGGCTACTAGAGCTGAGATCGTACGGAAGCTGCATCAGAAAGCCACAGTAGGAAGGATATTCGCGGCCACACATTGTGGCCGCATCATCTGAATGTGTAGACGCGACTTCCTGGCTTCAGCATAATATAGGCTTAATATACACGAGTAAACTGCTCTGTAAACACACACACATAGCAATATGCTATGGATCATAAATTAGGTAGGGTGTAAAAGGCTTTGTGTTGCAATACCATTGTGATCCAACAATTTGCTTAAGAATTATTAACGAAAAACAGTGGGACACGGCCAGTGCAAACTGTAGTAGTTTAAATAATAAAACTGAATAAAGGAAGTAGATCGTAAATCAAGTACCTCACGGGCACCCATTTCACGGCTGCTTTCCTTTCCAGCGCGTGGTCTCTCAATGAATTTTCGTGGATCTTTTTCCTTTCGTCTCTCGGCTGATCTGGGTATGATTTAGGGCGTGTTCGACTGGACGCCGAAATTAAGCCGTCGAGGCTTGACATGTTCGACACTTCCGGCAGGTGCGCTGGCCACCACGTGCAAGCTGGATTGAGTTACAGGCACTGACCCTTGAGTGGTTACCCTCTAGCTACGGAATCTTGTTCAGTGATATGGAGCTTTGAGCAGGCGCAGCATAATTGCGTTGCTTTTACACTTGAAACACAATTATTCAAAGTGGCACCACTGAAGCTGCTCTCTAAGGTTTAGTACAAGCCATGCCTCAGAGGCTAACTGCATCGATTACACTTTTAGTCTCTGTCCCAAGATTTTTTTTCTTAGTGCATATTAACCAACATGTAATTTTTTGGGCCTCTCCATCGGATGTTAGTGCGTTAGATACGTGCAACTTGTGAACTATCGCTGATACCGAAGAAACTCACCCAGTACCCAAGGATATATCTTGAATACTTTGAAGCTAAGTGTCTCTTTTAATTAACTACAAATTTCGTCTGAAAACATGGTTTACTGAGCTAACTAGCGAGTCTCTGTTCGGAAAAATGTTAAAACAAGCTCCTTTTTTTTCAGTTGATTCTCTTACGTACGCATGCAGTGAAGTGAGTGAATGTGACACTGAGTTTATATTTGGGGACCTGCTAATGAATTACGTGCTCTGCGCGCTTTTAATTAGTGTGATCTTTTGTGCTGGAAAATTAGTGAAATGTGCAAAAACTAAGGTAATCATACGCGAAGCTGAACTGAACTTTATCATCGTTTCCGAGAACGTGTTACATTTTGTTTCGGCAGAAAAATTATCCTATCGAAATCTCTTGAATATGCATGAAAAAACACATCCTAAGCAGAGGGTTTAATTAGAACGTTATATATTCTAAAAATCAAAATCATATCGTTATTCATTCTTTCAGAAAACTCTTAACGATTGGCATCATTAGTATGCAGTCAATGTACGGTCTCTTAGTGTTTAAAATGCTTGACGTTTTTGTCTTTTAGCTAGAATGTTTGATATTAAGACCCTGTGCGCATTCCTTTAGCATGTGATCCCGAGCCGAGGTTCTCTGGTTTTGCTTTCAGATCCTCTGAAGTGCACCGCCTTCTTCTTGACCTGGACCCATATGGGGGCACTNCGAGCACTAGGCAGCTTATATTAGCTTGGGTGTCCTCCGTCCCAGCTTCTCTTTCGGATTAGCATCCTTTGCCATTAGCATAGACTTCGTACCTGCTTAAAACGAAGAGCAACGTTCTTAATTAGCTGAGTCTTTGTGCCTGGGAAAATAATTATAATGGCTATAGTTAGTAAGGTTTTTATGTGAAGTCATTGTGCTGTTGAACATTATTACTCTGGGTTTGGTTGGTACATTTTTTGTAATTCAGTGCGTTATTAAATGCAATTATTATGGGTTTAGTTACGAAGACATTCTTTTGTCTAGTTCATTGCACATGAGAACATAGTTATAATGGGTTTAATTATTATTGCCTTTAGTGGGCTTTTGGACCGGGTCCAGGGGGTGTTAGACTTGCCACCCCGATGTGTAGATACCTGCAGGTTCATTTGGACTGTTTTTTCTCCCAATTGCGAGCTGTCTCCACACTGCCCGTTACCGCTGACAGCCGGCTTACCTGGCATACTTTGTAATGCGAGTTTTTTTTTTAGGTCTGTAACTGTCAATTCACTTCCATATTCACTATATCGTATAATTTTGTTGAACAGTTTTGGTACCAGTAAGATATAGCTACCGAGTGTAATAGGTTACTGCCGCTTCAGTGCTATACATGCCTACTCGGGAAGCGTATCTCAGAAGTTTTCCAGATTCTATTGAGTCTCAGGTAACAATTCGCCATATTACATTCACGGAGATACATTCCAAAGTTTGTGCACACTCTTGATTCATAACTACATACATAATTGAGTACCAGGAAGTAAAACATTCAATTCATAAAAAACAATCCATAGCGCATCTCTGTCTATATATTTACTAGTATACCCGCATTCCCCAATATGACAGCGAGAAATTGGTGGATTATAATTACCTTCTCGCAAAAGGTTGTTGTTTTGTCGGGTTTGTCTGGCTGTTATTCTGTCTATCTGTTTGCCTGTCTTTCAAAAAGATAACTCAAAACGTTATGAACGGATTTTAACGAAATTTACAAGGATTGTTAGGTATGTTAGCAGGAACAGATGATTAACTTTTGATGAAGATCCCTTTATCCATTTGTTTGTTTGTCTGGCTCATTTTCCTGAATACAAACTGAAAATGTTATTGGCGGATTTTCATGAAATTTACATGAGTTGTTAGGTATATCACGAAGAGTACATGATCTAATTTTGTGATGATCTGTTAGCTCGTTCGTTAGTTTGTCGCCGTGGTTAATTTTGTGCTTGTTTGCCCAATAACTCAAAGTGTTATGAATGGATTTTCATGAAATTTACAGGAGTTGTTAGTACTGTTAAAAGACCTAATGATTCAATTTTCGTGAGGATCGGTTGATCTGTTTGTAAGTTTGACTAATGTTTGTCAAAATGTTTGTTAGCAGCTTAGCTCGAAAACATATGAACGGATGTTCAAGAAAAACAGTGAAACTGTTAATATTGTTGAAAGGCAGAACTGATTACGTTTTGGAGTTGATACAAAGAAAATTATGGTCTCAGCATCAGTTTGAATATTTCATTACCTCTGCCTTGCTTGGTGGAGGTATGCGTTCTCAGAGTGCTCTAGTTTTGTAACTAATATGGTTCTGAATTATAAGCCACAACGGCCAACTCAAATTGTCAGTAGATATAGGTGCTCTCTCTTTCAATTCATCTAAGCAGCACACTCTTTCCCAACCTTCGATGGCATACGAAAGAAAATGAGCTTATAGGAGTATCAGCAAGCAGCAAAGCATTAGCAAATTTTGAAATTCCTTGCAGCGTATTCTTCCTACCGTATGATACACCTTCCATACGAGGAATTTTTTTGTGTAAGCCAAAACTTCTTAGTTCAGAGAAGAGAGCAAACTAAAGAAAATAATTACTGTGTGTCTACTACCTCTTGAAAAAGCATCGCTTCGCCTGAGCTTCTTAGGTCATCTACTGAATTGGTGTGTCCTGAGCTAACAGCTAATATAATTCCGATCTACGGAGAGAGTTATAAAAATCGGACCCCATGGGAGCGCTGAGAGAAGCTGTAAATTGCCATTTTTATTTTAACGTTGGCTGAGGAAGAAAACGCACTATAATTACAAAATCTGCAACCTGGCCTATTTTTCGCCTATTACGTTAAGAGCGTGAATAAAAGCTACAAATGAAATAGGCTACCAAACTGCAGAGAGTCGAATATTTTTCTGAAATAAAAAGTCGTATTAGAGTACTGTCGAGGCGTAGATGCATGCTGCATTGAGCTACAGGCACTGACCCTGAAGTGGTTACTCTTGAGACTTTTAGCTACGGAATCTTGCTCAGTGAAATGGAGCTTTGAGCAGGTGCAGCATAATCGCATTGCTTTTACACTTGAAACACTATTCAAAGTGGCACCACTCAAGCTGCTGGCTAAGGTTTATTACAAGTCAGGCCTCAGAGACTAACTGCAGGGCCCAATCGATTACACCTTTAGTCTTTGTCCCTAAATTTTTTTCTTAGTGCATATTAATGAACATGTAAACTTGCGGGCCTCTCCATCGGATGTTAGTACGTTACATACGTGCAACTTGTAGACTATCGCTGATACCGATGGGATCACCTAGTACCCAAGGATATATCTTGAATACTTTCAAGATAGATGTCTCTTTTAATTAACTACGAATTTCGTCTTGAAACACGATTTACTAAGCTAACTAGCGAGTCTCTGTTCGGAAAAATGTTAAAATAAGCTACTTTTTTAGTTGATTCTCTTACGTAAGCATACAGTGGAGTGAGTGAATGTGACAATGAGTTTATATTTGGGGACCTGCTAATGATTTACGTGCTCTGCGCGCTTTTAATTAGTGTGATCTTTTGTGCTGGAAAATTAGTGAAATGTGCAAAAACTAAGGTAATCATACGCGAAGCTTAACTGAACTCCATCTTTTCCGAGAACGTGTTACATTTTGTTTTCGCAGCAAAATTATCCTATCGAAACCTGCTGAATATGCATGAAAAAACACATCCTAAGCAGAGGGTTTAATTAGAACGTTATATATTCTAAAAATCAAAATCATATCGTTATTTATTCTTTCAGAAAACTCTTATCGATTGGCATCATTAGTATGCAGTCAATGTACGTTCTCTTAGTGTTTAAAATGCTTGACGCTTTTGTCTTTCACCTAGAAGGTTTGATATTAAGACAAGTAAATAACACTGCATACGAATATATCGGATGGAAAACATTAGAAGAACAGATTTGGAAAATTTGACTAAGTACGATGCAGTTATATGTGTACCTACATAACACGAGCATCAATTGTGCTTTGGGTCTCAACGTATCACATGTGGGGCGCATACGTACAGCAAGCTCTCTCTTTACACGAATCCACACGGCCAATTCTTCACGTTCAAATTCCATTTTCGGATATTCTGACAACTTCGTGCCGTGTTGTTGTTACGTCAGAGGTATACGGAGACCGCTGAGATCGTGACTATACTACCTCTAGGCTAAATTAACCTGCACTTCATACCATATATTCAGATCACTTTGTAGCCGTACGTAGGTAGGAAGTATATAAAAAAAAAACGTCTTCGTGCCTGTAGAAAACGAACGTGAATAAAGGAAAGATGATTTAATGGGGGCTACTGGTCATTTGCTCTGATGAAGTCTGTTACATTCGACTGTGCCATGTGCCAGCTAAGGCCCTCCTATGCGAACAATTCTGAAAACGCCCTAATCTCAATTTAAATAAATGAGAACTCACTATACCTATTCAGTGTTTAACTGGAAATGCTGCTATCTCTACAGGGATCGATTACAGAATTTATTTACTCATACACTTTAGTATTTACTGGTCATTCTTGTTTACTAATACTTTATTTTGCAGAAAAAGATCGGAAACGGATGAAACTTTTGACCTGGCTTTAGGAAATGTTAGTAGCTAGAGCAGCTGTATCAAGAAAGTTCGTTGATTAATATTTTAAATTTAAAACTAAATTTATATAAATCTCTGATCATGAAGTTATGTTTCAGAAGACACTCAGTCGAACATCTCTATGTCTTACACCTACCTACCGAAACTGGGCCGCCAAGGGCCTGAGCGCTGTTTATATTGTTCACTGCGCCTACAAGATCAGCAGACAATTATTCTGGAGCATATCTTTATTACGAACGATAAATAAAACCAGAAAAGAATAATTCTAATTGAACTACGCCAACAAAAATAGGTTCGTGTTTATAGCTCACGTAAGTTTCACGTACTCTCTAATTTTACTAGGCTGTAACCGTGAAGCAAAGCAGACCTAAAAACAGTTAAGTATTTTTTTTACCTGAAACGGACGATTTGACACATGAGTAATGATTGTTCCCTTGCTCATCAATTTCTGTAGATTCGTAATACTTTGTCATAAAGTAACATCTTTGCCCATTAATCTCTTACGGCGTTTCAGTCTGCTCCAATTAGTAGATATAAATGTTAAAGTAGTTCAGGAGTTGTCAGATAGTCTCCCAGGATATCATTAATTTATCCTAAGATAAACGCTGTTTATAAGGTTTTGTATTAAAAAGCTATGGATTTTATTAGTCTATGAAATTAACCGTCTAATGACAAAATAAACCACTGGTTTTCCATAGCAAGAATATTGTCTGAATTGATTGTGAAATACGCTGGCCTTCACAGATTTTAATTGGCAACCATAGCTATTTTGAGAAATTGTTATCCAGGGACTAGAATCTTCATTGACCAAGAGAAAATATTATAGAAAACTTTGAGCCCTACCGGTATTTTTGCATGAAGTGCTGTCCGCAGGGTTTTGAGCTTTGGCTAATTAGGACGGAGAAGGAAGTCACTAATTAATTGGATGCGCACACGCCGCAACTGCTCCAGTGACGAGGGCTTTTAATCTGAAGTATATTAGAACTTAAATAAGATTCACATAATTCGACGCACTTTTTTTCTTAATACGACTCAAATAAATGGGGTTGACTCCGTTTCTACGATAACTGCCCTAGTCACAGATGGCAGTAAGTAAATTTACGTTTTAGATAAATAAATTCCCCTTAATATCATGATTTTATCTCTAACTTGATCTTATGAATATCCTTAAGTACGTGCAATAACGGCGCTCATCAACTGAAGTTTAACTTAATTCCAGAAGTACTGAATATGGACTGTACTTAATATGACTGCACCCCGACCTGTTATTACTGCGATCACTACGAAGCAAAGCAATTAGAATTACACCATCAATACTTTACATTCAATCTATCTTCTCGCAGCGTTTCGATCAAATTCGACCACAGACTAAGCAGCACATGACGTGCCTCTAAACAAATACCTAAATAAAAATAAGGGCTACGGCTGCTAATGAAACTTCAATAAACTGCCTTTTACATAATAATGAAAGGGTCATTAAACATATAGCAAACTGTTCATGGTGATGCAAGGAATATGTTTATCAGAAGGAAACCCGAATTTGTAAATTTAGGTAGGCAATAATCATGTTAAACTTTAGGACACTAAATTGACCTAAAATATAACAAATTTGATTTTACCTACTAGCAATGGCTTATGCAAAAAAATACGAGGTTCCTTCCAATAAATATATTCCTTCCGCCACCATGAAGAGTTTGTCTGAGTACGCCGTGCGAATTTACAGAGATTATTTCGAAGCTTCACTAATAAGCCGTGGCACTGACATGGCAGGAGTGGGCCATCAATGTTGTGTAATTCATGACTAGACTTAATTTAAATAGGCTATTTCAAAAGAGCAAAATAGAAAAGCAGTTTCCAGGGTTGTAAGCAATAAATTGCATATGCCAGTTAAATTCTTCCATTTAAAAAAAAATTCCATTGAGGAGGACACTTGTGGTGTCCAGGGTAAAGGCTCACTTAGATTGGTGCCAATAATACACAGATAGTTAAGGTGCATTCCATTCGTTTGCTTTGATAGTTTTACTTTATGCTGCTTCAAGCGTGATCAGTTGACGATTAACGAGCAAAGCTCGATCTTTAGGGGGGGAATCGAATGCCTGAAGTTGAAATTTCGTGCAGCTTCAAGCTATTCGGATTAGGCTCTTAGAATCAAATGAAATATTCAAACATGTCGTTGACGCGAAAACGCATTGCAAACGGTTTACCTCCATTTTTTTAATAGCCAGGATGTCAATAAAATAAACAACGAACTGATTTCTTCGGCAATACTTTTTTCTGGATGAGCAAGCTTTGTCAGAATTAGAAATAAAAAGTAAGAGTGCGAGAATCGCCCTCTTAGGTGTCCGTATAAATAACCAAAACAATTTCAGCGTTATAAAAACTGCACAGCAAAATATTGGAACTCTAGCAAGTATCATTCTTTTTTTATGGGCAGCAGGCTGCTGTCTCGGTTTATACTGATAAATTTGAGCAAGTATTCTCTAAGGGAGAAGAAGGTAAGTAATGACCTTGTAAAATAGGAACCCTCGGCCGGCAGCGTGTCTGCCAGCGGAAAGAATAGCGCTTAGGGGAACAGAGGAGAGCGTTTGGGTGGGGCTAAAGGTCCGAAGTTAAGTTAAGCTGCTACAAACATAGCGCTTGTGGGAACACGGGGAACGTTTGGGCAGCGCTAAAGGTCCGAAGTTAAGGTAAGTTACTGCAGATATAGCGCTTGTGGGAACACAGGGAACGTTTGGGCAGCGCTAAAGGTCCGAAGTTAAGGTAAGTTACTGCAGATATAGCACTTGTGGGAACACAGGGAGCGTTTGGGCAGCGCTAAAGGTCCGAAGTTAAGGTAAGTTACTGCAGATATAGCGCTTGTGGGAACACAGGGAGCGTTTGGGCAGCGCTAAAGGTCCGAAGTTAAGTTAAGCTGCTACAAATATAGCGCTTGTGGGAACACAGGGAACGTTTGGGCAGCGCTAAAGGTCCGAAGTTAAGGTAAGTTACTGCAGATATAGCGCTTGTGGGAACACAGGGAGCGTTTGGGCAGCGCTAAAGGTCCGAAGTAAAGGTAAGTTACTGCAGATATAGCGCTTGTGGGAACACAGGGAGCGTTTGGGCAGCGCTAAAGGTCCGAAGTTAAGGTAAGTTGCTGCAGTGGCTATCACAATGCTCGAAAGTAAGGTAAGCTGTCGGAGAATATGGCGTTTGGGCTGGGTGAAAGGCTGGAAGTTTAAGTTGCAGGAGAAGATACATATTCATGTATTATGGCGTACGTATATGTATGGCACTTGAAAGAATGTTTTCGGCGATAGTGCAAGTTCGAAAGCTCTCCAGGTACGGTCGGTATAGCATTATGCATAAAATTTCTAACGAAATCAATGTTTTATGTTTATGTGAGCAACTGTATCAATATCAGTATTATTTTCGAGTTCCTTGCACCGCACGTTGTTTCTGTCTCTGAAGACTATAGCTTCCTCTACACCAGCCACGCCGAATATTATTTCTGAACTAGAGCACTCTGAGAGCCCATACCTCCGCCAACAGAGGCAACGGTAGCAAAAAATTCAAATTGACTCTGAAACCATAATTTTCTTTGTATAAACTCCAAAATCTAATCATTTGTGCCTTCTGATGGTAATAAAAGCTTGTGCAATTTTATTGAAGATCCGTTCATAACTTTTTGAGTTATACTGCTAACAAACGTTATGACAAACATGAGTCAAACATACAAACGAACAAACCGAGCTGCATCAAAATTTATTCATTTATGTCTTTTAACATTACTAACAACCCCTATGAATTTCATAAATATCCACTAATTATTTTTTTAATTAATGTGCTAACAAGCATAAAATTAAAAACGGTGACAAACGAACGAACGGACAAACGCATCATTACAAAAGGTGATCATCTACTCTTTGTTATTCACCTAACAACTCATGTTAATTTCATAAAAATTCATCCATAACTTTTTGAGTTATAGTATTGAGAAACATGAGGCAGACAAACAAACAAACCAACGGATGGACATATCTTCACCAAAAGTTAATCATCTGTTCCTTCTAACATGCCTAACAATCACTGTAAATTTCGTCCAAATCGGTTCATAACTTTTTGAGTTATCTTGGTGACAGACAGACAAACATACAGACAGACAAACACGACTTAAATATGACCTCCTTGGCGGAGATAATTATGTACATGTAGATGAAGTCTTTATTATAGGCCATCGTATCGTTGTTTAATGCAAGTCTTAGCTAAGAGTAAAAATTCTGTTTTCGAGTGTTCGATATTATTATTAAAATATACCAAGCTGGCGACATGAGAACGGAGGAAACTCTATAAGGTTATCAACAACCACGCAATCAGCCCAGCAAGAGAAGAAAGAAAGAGAGAATTGAAGATCACAGATGCACTCTGTTTACGAATTGCTCAAAACTACCAATGCCCGGATCAACTAAGGCAGAGCCATCAATGGTATTCCAAACATCTACAGAAGTTGGAATAAACGAACGAGAATACTGGCTTGTACGATATCGTACCGATTCCAGAACAAACTCATGAAGGGCACCAGCACGCCGAGTATGCCGCGCCCGAGCAAATGTTCTGGAAGGAAAAGAAACCGTCAGTGAATGAGTCTGGCAATTATACATTTTGCAGAGAAAGCAAACCCCACCAACTCTGTGACGATGCACCACATCACAAGGCACAATACTATCCACTAGAAACGCACATCGATGAACCACTCTGTCAATAATAATAATAATATGCTTTATTAGGTACACATATGGAATGGTACACAGGAGACAGCTTAATACTAAAGTTGCATTAGAAACTAAGATCAGTTAATTCTATCATTATTAACTACACTGCATT
>LQNS02276770.1:14143255-14155048 GCA_001587735.2 Parhyale hawaiensis
GGGAAACTTTCTAACTGATTGTAACGTTAAATATAGTCTCTGTTGGCCTCTTTTTCAACATAACGTCAAGGAGAATTTGCTATAAGACATACTTACAAGAACAAGACACGAGCGTAAGCCCCTTTGAAGACTGCAGGATCAACGACCGCATGGAATGCGCCCTTTTAATATGAAGGCATTTAGAATGCAAATGACCATAATAAGGTTCAATGGAATTTTATGATAAGGAGCCAGTTGCGGAGCGTGGTGCCATATTGCCATCTAATTAATGACCTCTTGGGCATTCCCGCTGAGACGAAGGCGTGTTCAACGGACTTCCCGTTAGATTCTTCGCAGATGACGACAATTTAGAGGAAAGACAACAGAAGAAAGCAACACTTCAGCGGGAGTGACTCTCTTGGGCTCTGAAGTACAGCGCACCTTCATCCGGAAATGATTACATCATCGAAGCGCTATGATAATAATCAATCCATGCTTCTATACACAATAAATTACTTATTGCTTAGGGAATTCAAGTATTAAAAATGGCATCGATGAATATTAAGATAATGCAATTTTGTTATTCATATTGAGGCACTGAGTTTGCTGCGAAAGAAGTGCTGCACCAGCCTGCTTGATCTTTGGTTTCATTGAAAAATCAGGTTAGCGTTTCCAATTCTATAGTATGTGCAAACTCAGTATGAAGGTAAGGATAAATGTATCGAATTTACTGGAAACACTTGAGAACGGTAAGCAGAATACTAATACTTCCATTAAAAATTTCTGCCAATAAAAACTTGTCAGGACGTACTTTGTTCAGTATCATTGGCTGCGAAGAAATTTGCCTGAAGAATGCGTAAACAATGAAAATAACTGAGATACTTTATACCTCCGCTAAGCAATGCAATGTCAGAAATAACTTTAAATTAGTCCTGAATCCAGGATTTCTTTTCTTTTTATCATAACCAAAATTGGGCTATTTGGTACTGGTAACATTCCTAGCAATTTATGTAAATATCTTGAAGATCCCTCCATGACTTTTTGAGCTATGTTTTGCTTTACAGAAAGATAAACACACGAGTTGGTTAATAAATCACCACCAACATTTTGGTTTATTGTATCACTAAATTATCCTGGAACTTTTTAGAAGTTTGAGAAAGATCCGTTTATAAGTTTTTGGGTTTTCTAAATTACAAACAGTAAACCTAATATGCAGTCAAGCTGACAGACGAAGTAAAAGTCATAAGAAAAGTTTGGCTATTTGCTCCTAATATTTCTTGCAGATTTCGTGAAAATCCGTTCGTAAGTTTCGGAGTTATATACCCGAGAAAAATGACCAAATTGACTATCAGACCTAACTTCTTCGATGCAGGTAATAAACAACGGAAAAGACTGCTACCTAAGTGGAAATACTGTGGTACAGCATTACATGCATGAGATGATTTTGCTAAAGTTGTGCAATACCACATCTGTAACAGAGAAGAGCAGAAAAGGTTGCCCATCTCTCACGTGAAAGTGAAAATGTCGAACTGGAAAATACTATGGGAATTACTCAATTACCGAACTAACTCTATTTCCGAACAAACAGCTATTATTTGATTGGTGAAAGTAATAATCCTATCAAATAATATTTGTTTGTTCGGAATTATAGTTACTTCGTCAATTGGGTTATTGCCCTAATTTTGAAGAATCTTAGCCAGACAGCCCGAAATGTGCACAATAAAGAATAATCACTTTATGGGTCTTCGGGCTTGTCAAAGTTTATCTGAGTAGCACTGTGGAAAGTAAGATGAAATTACACACACACAATAATGCGTACTTAATAATGGAATTGGGCATATGGACACATGAATAAAATTGAGCACAAACGCAGGATGCCTATCACATCTGCTGTGAGTTAATTTGAAAATTCATATCCCTGTTCACTGAGTCTATGTATTACAGGATCTATGCCGCTTCACGCATCCGAAAAGTGATGGTGGCGGGCAACAAGTTATTGAAAAGTTGCTTATCAATTCTAGTACATCGATGACGAAGTAAAACTTCTATTATCACAATATAATAAAACAAGGTTTATTGGTTGATTGCTTGGTTAATGGGTTGGATAATTTTCTCAGTAAATATAAGTGGAAGTGACATGGCCGCCTAACAGGTGGACCAAGGTATTCCAGGGGCCACTTCAGCTGCACAAGCTGCAAGAAATATTTGTTTCGTTCATGGCAGCGATATTTAAAAAATTCGAAAATTCTGGTGGTGATCTGTTAAGTTGCCTTATTGAGGTTTTAATCTCAAGATTCATTTACGTTCAGGAAAATGTAAGTCCACTGATAAGAAAGCCCTTAAAGATGCAGAAAAGGCAAGTCTAAAGTTCATCAATGGAGAATTAGCTTAACAGTTCAAAGCAACAAATACTGGTATAATTTTGAGTCTCTATTACCTGAGGAAGATCTCAATGATGTGCCATGACACCAAAGATTGACTGGCTGTACATCTTAGCTTTCATGGAATAATACTTTTCAGATCTAATCTTTGAAGTTCTTCGGACGAGGTTCAGATGGCGTTATGCACAACACCCCTCATGTGCAGAGGCATAGCCAGCGGAACAGCCAGCAGCGAGTTATCTCCACATTACACGAAACCGCACAACTGGTGGAACAGCATTATTAGTAAGTGCAAGTAGAGTAAGTTTTTGAACTTCACGGTTTCAGTGCAAGATGCGTTTCCAATGTGGTGGAAAATTTTGATAAGCAACAAGGGGAGCCAAAAAGAGTTTTTTGCAGCATCCTCAAACTGGTAGAGTGAGCATCCAGGGACCAAAGCATTTATTATATATCCACTAACCAGACATATGGAAGCTCACTTCAATGTTGATCAACTTTTCAGTGTCCTAACTGCAAATTCAATTGTGTTCCTCCAATCCTAGAGCAGACTGCAAAATAGATACGCGGAAGCATATTCATTTCTCTGCATCAGACATTCTGTCGGTTGCTATACCCCTCTGGGCAAACACTGCCATCGAAGTAAATGCATTCCATAAAACAATTGCCTCCCTACCTACATCCTTCAAAGCTTCACACACCAATTGCTGTCGTGTTAAATCGTATCCAACAAGAGGCTTCCATTAGTCAAGCAACGAACAAACGCTGATGCATTATAATATGCACCCTCCATAACTCTTAAGATCAGATTTAATGCGTTGTTGATGCCGAGAAATTATGCAGATCACCGCGAGATTACACAAGGCTATTAAGACGTTGCTGGATGAATGTTGCAGCAGGCTGAACTGAACTAGGGAACGTTGAACGTTGTTGCTGAATTGCTCTTGCTTGGTAATGAAAGCACCGCTCTTACTTTGGCTTAGTCCGATTTTGTTCAGCTTGTGCTATACCTCGATGCAAGAGTTCTTTTTCCCGTTGGGATGGATATCAGAGGAAATAAACTTGTATCACAAATGGTGCGACCTTAGAGAAATCGGGTTTACCACTTACTAACCACATTTAACACCAACTTTAGTGCTATACTCTGTCCATTGTATCAAGGCAATCCAGGCGCGGTTAAATTTCTCTACAGCGTTGCCAAGTCTATGGATACTTCTGAGATTTCTCTATATTCAGGTAGTGGGCGGGGTCCAGATATGGGCCAAACAAAATCTCAGAGATGCACATAGAATTGGCTACGTTGTAGACTGTAAAGGAATTTGACTACGCCCAAACTGCCTTGATAAAATGGGCAGAGTATTGTTAGAAAAAGGTCGAACGACCTTTTTTATGTTGTAAAATAAAAGTCGGTTTCAGCCTGTTCTTATCTCCCATTTTCTCATGAACTGTAATCCACATTTCATTTCTGGATCTGATGTGTCTGCTAGAATCAGAAAGAGGTAATTTCTGTTTTGGTTGCTCAACTATTGCTGCTTGGTTATACATTTATAAGCTTTCTTTCTTTACATTCACCCCTCATAATCTTCATTATCAAACTATTTGTTTGCCTATTTGTTAGCGAATATAATACGAGCCTGATCCATGACTTCACAGGACTCGTACACTGCTGCATCAGAAGGGAGTTCCTTGCTCTTCACTATTCTGTAAAAGAATAAAAGTAGTGTTTGTGAGTATAAAAGCAGATAATACTTATGTAAATATTGATTAGAATTATGGACCAGTTATGTCCTCACAGGGCTACTTAGTCTCACTGAAATTTCATTAACAAAATACTTCTGGAGTCTTAATTAAGCCAGGAATATTGAAACTGTGGTTAAATTAAATACAAGGCTACTTTAAATCGTGCATTGATGCTGTAACTGCAATAACGATACGTCTATTTTGCAAAACATATCAGTGTTGAGGAACACAACGTATGAATAGGCAACGTAGCCATGTAGTACCAAGTGTCTATGTGAGAATTTGTCATATTTTTCCTTCACTGTCATTGCCAGAGTGCTCCAGTGAAAATACGTACAGTATTGGTAGAGGTGAGATTCGAGCCCCACGCAGCCACCTCACTTGCGTCCAAGGCTCTTGTGAACGAAGAACAATCAAGTCTTGAACATTCGACGGGAGACTGACACTGTGCACTTCAGCTCTGAAATTTCGTGAAGGATGGCACATTTTTTGCGCTATCCAGATCTCTCGAAATAATTTGGAGGGGTAAGTTGTGAAGCAATGTAAGCCTCGTACTTTTGCTAAAACGAATTATTGTAATTTTTATGAAAGCTACTACTTTTGTGCAAGTTTTTGAATTCCGGACGCAAACGGTTACATTAATAATAACTAGTGTCAACTATCTGCAACAGCGAATTGGGTGAGGACTAGGTTATCTTCCTCAACCTCAATAGGCAACACGTCAAGGGACATTTCGTACTCGGACTTAGTTTCAGTTCTAGAATTTATAGAGTAAACGTGCATCTACATGCTCTTATCAGTCGAGAACGTCGCAGTGCTAAGCATAAAATAAGCCATTTGGGGTCGGAAATATTGAGAAAATAATTTCATACCTTCTTTGAAAGATAGATAATTAATCCATCTTGGGAATAGAAATACTACGACAAACATCTCTCTCCTTAGTGCTCTCGCACATGACATATGAAGCATTTGGAGTACGAAATGCTGCGGAAATATATATCCTCGTCTCTCTCACGCACGCAGTAATATCAAAGTTTCTCTTAAAATTTGTCTGATATCAACGAATCTGTTGCTCTCGATGGACACATATGACCTAAAAACGTCCTTGCAGGAGCTGTTCAACTAGAAGAGCACAGAGTTCGGGTCACAGATATACGACAGAGAGAATTATGTTGGCAACCTTTACCCGAAAAAGAAAAGAGTTGAAAGAATGGGTCTAATTGTCGAGGGAACGCAGAGGGTCCTGAAGAGTTATTACGACTCTTACGTAGAAGTTACGGATCGAGGAGTGGCCAAGGGAAGAAGTCAGAGGAAATGAGAGTCGTGATTATATTGACAGAAATATATGACGGAGAATACGGATAATATGTACAGCAAATGTTGGCATTTTTTTCATGGTCGATGAATGAATTTTGATAGATTGAATTGCTACCTGTACCTTTAAATATTATATTAAAAAGAAATAACAAGTTCATTTATAGAAGGAGAATCGCAATGTTGTGCCTGCATGTATAACCTCTATGAGGTATAGGCGACCTCCAGCATTAGAGTAGCTATTTAAGCCAGTTTTCCACTTAATTGCAAGTTCATCTACTCCGCAAAAATGATATGACCAAGAAATTTAAGAGTAACACTAAGGACATGAACGTTTTCCATGTCATGATAATGAGTCGTCAATCAGCTTTATATTCCATTCCATTTGTTCAGCTAATTACTCTAAGTTGGACGCAGTAGAGAACTTACACTAAATTTGCCACCGAATAAGCTCTGACTCATTTACCACGGCAATCTTTCTATGCAGACGCACGTTCGGAATCTGGGTAGATGAGGAGAAGCTCTGGTTCTCCTCTGCCCAGCCGAGCTAAATCCAATTTTAGTATAAAAAGGATAATGGTAAAAATCAAAAGTGAAGTTTTCAAGAAGCAAGATCATGAGAAACAAAGCGCAATTCCTATATTTATCTAGGTAATATGGCATATTAACATGGATATGTGATAAGCCTGTTAACGAGGCTAGAGGGTAGCATCATAATTTTACAGAGATCCACCAAAGTGACATGGGTGGAGAACGGTTTTTTAGAAATAAAATTATGATAGTTGTATATTTACATTAAAATTTCAAACTATAATATGCAGTCGGGGGAAGGAAATATTCGTACACCAAGAAATTCTTGAATTAGGAAATGACTAATTGGCAAAGTATATGTATGAAAATGTATAGAAGCAGAGTATACGTAAAGAATCGAGAGAATTTAATTATTAAAATGTAGATAGTTTGTATATTTAGGGGTGAAGAACGTATCCGTACAATTTCAAACTAATATTGAATCACTATTCAAGCTTTGGAGGATACTCTTTATTCACTTCCACAGCAGTCAATCGAAGTGTGTAAATTTTAATTTATGGCGTGCGTTTTTTTTAGGGATGTTTCGTTCTTCTACGCATGTTTCCCTCAATTATTCCTGGATGCATTTGGATACTTTGATAAAGTGTTATCTTACAAATAACACCATAAATTTTCAACAGGGTCTTAAGACTGGAGACGGCTTGGCTATTACAGTTGTTTTACATTGTGATCACTGATCACTAAGCCATTCCTCGGTAGATTTCGCTGTATGATTAGGATCGTTATGTTACTGAAAGATCTAATCTTTAAGTAGCTCCAGTTTTGAAACTGAAGCATGTAAGCTAGATCAGTGTTCAGAATATCTTGGTATAGCTCTGCACTCGTTCTATTCTCTATTAGGTGTATAGTGTCAGTTCAGCTCTTGGAAATACATCCTCAACCCATGATACAACCTCCAACGACCTTCACATAATAGGAATTGTGTTCTTCGGCACAGAGATAGTATAGAATCATTACTCCAGATATGAATTTATGACCTGCAACCAAGTACTTAGTTTTGGTCTCATCTGTCCAGAGAACACTTTCACTAAAACGTTTCTGATTTAGTCTTACATTCATAAGCAAATTTCAAGCGGGTATCCCTATGTAATTTCAAAAAACGTTCATCTCAATGATTTATTACCTCTGCCAAGGAGGTCATGTTTTCGTCGAGTTTGTCTGTCTGTCCAATTGGTCTGTCTATCACCAAGATAACTCAAAAAGTTTCTGACAGATCTTTACGAAATTTACAGTTTTTGTTAGCTATGTGTTGAGGAACTGATGAACAACTATTGGTGAAGATCCGTACAACCGTTTGTTTGTCTGCCTCTTTTTTCTTAATGCTGAATTTCAAAAACCTATGGACGGATTTATATGAAATTTGTATAGCTGTTAGGTATATTATAAAGAGTAAGATAATGATCAGTTTTTCGTAATGATCTGTTTAATCGTTTGTTTATTTGACTCCACGTTGGAGTTTATATTTCTTAGTAAAATAACTCAAAAAGTACTAAAATGAATCTTAAGACATTCACAGGAATTATTAGTGATGTTATAAGATATAAATGATTAAATTTAATGATAATCGGTTCTTCTGTTGGGGTGTTTGACTAATGTTCGTCAGAATGTTTGTTAGCAGCTGAACTCGATAAGTTCTGAACTGATCCTCAACAAAATTACAGAAGCTGTTATTATTGCCGAAAAACAAAATTGATTAGATTTAGGTGTTGATACAAAAAAAATCATAGCTTCAGAGCCAATTTGAATTTTTCGTTGCCGGTACCTTGCTTGGCGGAGGAGATATACATATATAGAGAGTTCTTTGCTAAATGTTATCGATAAAAGATACTTTCGGCCTTTTAAAGTTGAAACTTATTCCGCACGAATACTTTTCACCCCTAAATATGTTGAAATGCATATATATATATATATTTACACTTTCTTCAACAGTAAAATATTCGTGATATCACTTGCATATTCTATTTTTATCCATCTTCGATGCAAATATTTTCTAACTGAGTCTCTGTTTGTTTAGTCATGTATATCATAAATTTGCTCAATAAAGAATTTCTTTGCGTACTAATATTTTATTCCCCTGACTGTACTTATATACCTGAGTGTACAACCAGAAAAACATTTTTCGACAGGTTGAGCCATAAGATGAATTGACGACGTAATATTGGGAGCACGACAGATCATTGAAACTTTATTATTATTAGACTACTAGTGTACCCGCGCGTGAAAAAATTCACACAATATTCGATATTTTTATTTATTTAGGCCTTTGCGGAATCTTCTCTGAATTGCTTCATTTACTCAATTGATCCATAGTCATGCTGTCAACCTTAGGTCCTCTTTTCTATGATTTGCCGATTTCACATTTTCCTACTCACGCTTATCAGCAGCTTTCACGCATATCAGCAGCTTTCATTCACTTCTGTTACCTTTCTGCTTCAAGTCTTTCTTGACTGTATCACATAGACGATTCATCTCTCTCTTTATTCGTACACTGTAGTAGTCTCGTACTCCGTATACGTTCTCTATCTTACTTCTTAATTAGATGTGCGTCTTCAATATAGTGAGAGGCAAAAGTAAATCTTGAGTAAAACACTGAAATAAACTTTAATGTAACTCCAGCCAGCTTCTATACATGTAAGCGCTCCGTAGCCAAGATACGGTCTTGCGAATTTAAATATCTGGTTCACTGAAATGCTGAAATTTTTCGGCTATGACAATTCGTACTGTTAGAGAACGACAGTATGAGGGATGATATGCGTGATATGGAGCTGGAGGAACACATGGTAATGGACAGAAATACATGGAATAGCAGGATCTGCTTCAACGATCCACCTTTGAACAGGGATAATATTGCTGTAGAAGAAGAACAGAAAGACGGTAAGCTAGAACAAATAGTTGTCTACTACCCGTGAAGAATCATCATCTCGTGAGTGCTCCGTTGGTAATCTGCCGAATTTACGCGTCGTGATCTGAGAGAAAAAAGTTACAAAATCGGACTCCAGAAGCTGCATACATATTGTTTAGATTTCAAGAAGTGTTTCAAGCAAGACGTATCTTCAGAGAAAGGGATAAGGATCAGCCTTCGCCATCTTCTGCAACCTTGTCATCGATTTACAAAATCTGCAGTCTGGCGTATTTTTCGTCTATTTCGTTAAGAGCTTGACACGAAAGAAAGCTACATATAAATATATAAAAAAATAAGCTCACGACGGTGTTTATGATTTTGTGTTGATCATCATTACCTTAATCGTAAAACTGAGAGTAATATTAACTCAGTTTTAATTTGCTGCAGGCTGCTGACACGACGACGTCTACACCTTGATGAAATGCCTCTAAAAAATATTCACTTGACGGTAAAAAAAAAAGAATTGCTGTAATACTAATATGCGTCCTACTGTGTCTATCGTCTGTTACATAAAATAATAAAAAGTTACCAAATTACCACCAGCTTGTTAATGGAGGGTGAGAATATAATCCTTGATGTCGTTGCTGACACTTTAAGCCTCAGTAACAAATTTACTGAAATGGAATTACTGTCTCGAATATCATCGTATCGTCAGAGAAGTAAACAAAGGATTATATTGCCGATGAAAATAAAAGAGATCAATCAACTACAAAGTAAAACTGTCAGCATTTGGTGGCAGAATTTTACCACCAAGAAAAAAAAAACGAGAAAATATATGCTTCAAATGAGCAGTGTAGCTATTCGATGGTGGCAGCTCTTTGTAGAGAAATTGGAAGCCTACTTCATGGGGAGTAGCACCGCGTCTGATGTTTGAGTGCTAGTGTCGCGGGAGTCTTTACTGGTTGTGAGCTGCACGCGAACGGCGACGTGGGAAGGTTGTGTACTGTGCAGGCGATGGGATGTGCCCTAGCTGGCTGCTTAGGTCCACAAATACTTTAGTTAGTCCTGCTACAGGATCTAAATGATACATTTTTTATGGAAATATGGCCTCACCTGTGCTTACAAACAAAAAACAAAGTTAAAATTAGCCCAGAATTATTATTTCGTTAGTTCTCACCAAACTGTCGTACATTTTTTGTGCATCTTAAAAAAGTACTAGAGTTTGATGAAAGTTAACTAACGAAATAATTATTACATAATAATTATTCTGGGTTAACTTTAACTTTCGGTATAAAGCGGGGCTTAAACATAGCTATAAATTCAAAAGAAAAGAATGCGAAAATAGGGTCAACTTCGCTACTAAATTCTATCTAGGCACAATTATTGTTTTAGAAAAATAATTACATTAATAACTAGGGCACTCTGATTGAGCCTACCTCCGCCAAGTAAGGCAACGGTAACAAAATATTTAAATTGGCTCTGAAACCATGATTTTTTTGTATCAATTCCTAAGTTTAATAATGTGCGCTTCTTAATAGTATTAACAGTTTTTGCATTTTTTGTAGATCCCTTCATTACTGCTTGAGTTATGCTGCTAACAAGCATTATGACAACATTAGTCAAACATAGAAACGAGTCAGCCGATGCACAAAATTTAACCATTTTTGCCTTTTGATATTATTAACAGCTCTTCTAGATTTCATAGAGATCCATTCAAAACTTTTTGAGTCTTTGCGTAACAAACATTATGAAGAACACAACTCAAACATAGAAACGAATCAAACGATCTGCACCAAAATTTAATCATTGATGTCTTTTATCAATACTAACAATTCCTGTATGTTTCGTAAAGATTCGCTCAAAACTTATTGAGTTATTGCGCTGACAAACATATAATCAAACAGCAACGAACCTACGAACGAACAAACAAACAGATCATCACATAATTTGGTCTTCTACTCTTTATGATGCATCTAACAGCTCATGTAAAGTTCATAAAAAACCGTTAATAACTTTTTGAGCATTGGCGTTGAGAAATATGAGGCAGACCAACAAACAAACAAGCGGATCGACGGATCTTCACCAAAAATTAATCATCTGTTCCTACTAACATATCTAACAATCCCTGTAAATTTCGTCAAAATCCGTCCCTAACTTTTTGAGTTATCTTGGTGAAAGACAGACAAAGAGATAGCCAGACAAACCCGACGAAAACATAACCTCCTTGGCGGTAGGTAATAATAGAATACGAAGATTAGGCCAAACTTAACTTATGAAATAATTTGGGGCGTAAACGTCACCAGAAAACACCGACGGGAAAGTCTTAAAGAAAATATGGGAAACAAGTAAAAACGTCTTCAATCTTTGCCTGTTCCAAGCCACCTCCTCACTACACGTTGGCTCTCTTCTCCCTTATCTGGTACGCATCGCTATTTTTTAGGCTCACTCGCTCTTTCACTTTCGGCGCAACGCTTTTTTTCTCGCCTGCCAACCAGCATCAGTCGAGTTACGAGAGAAGCTGGAAACTTTCAGCCGGCGCTGGTACGAAGTCCCGTCGTCGATGGGCTGAGATGTTCGCCGATTTTTGCAGCGCTGTGACGTGGCAGTGTGAAACATTTGCCTTTAGAGAGAATCTGAAACCCTTAACCCTATCTCTGCTGAGCTGTACTACTTCACTGGAAAGACTTTATCTATTACGAAGACAATGTAGAATTACGCAGGCCGATATGAAGGTACTACGAGTATTACTATAGTGACTGTGCACAAGAAATTTTCTTCCCAAAGACCACGGGCAATTTGCCTCTTAAATCGCTGTTGATAACTTTACTAGCTGGACCCGTGAAACTTTCACGGCTTTGCAAGGCCTTTCAGACAGACTCGTGAAACTTTCATATTTTAGCATGGAGACACCACACTTGTTCTTCAACACCGAGACTCGATGTGTGATAC
>LQNS02276770.1:14248961-14263274 GCA_001587735.2 Parhyale hawaiensis
ACATCCAATACCAAAATTATTGTAATAATTCATAATACTAATAACATACTCAACTCTGCAATGTCTATTCAAGCATCTTCAGGTGGTATCATGCTAATAACATTTATATGTTTTTTTTTTAGCAAATTTCATAGATTTTTAATTACTGTTATGGAGCTCATAGTACGTTCTTTAGTTTAGTGTAGTTGCTTATAATTGTGTAATCAACTTAAAAAAAATGTATAAATGAATGTTTTGACTATCCAGCACTTTAATTAATTTCAAAATATTAATAAAAATGTATAAAATTGAGAATTTTCAACAGTCTTGGGGCACCTCAAGATTTTAGGTTTTTTTAAAACCCTTTTTATATAATCAGCAATATACAACATGGCAACAAAATCACACCATTGGAAAAGAAATATTTCGAAAGTTTGTTTTTTCGCTCCACCCTACATATTTTTGCAGTTTGCAACAGTATATAACATGAGAGCTGTAGAGTAATATCACTATGAGAAGCAATTCGGCAAAGCATGCTCTCAAGCATACATTTTGGGTGCACTGGTTGCTACTGGCATTATAATTAAATATTTTACTTACAACACGTCCAAATGTAGCGCTAGAAAATCTACAAAAAACAGAGGAACGCGTAGTGTAAGCAAATATTTTTTTAATACTAGACGAGTCAGTAAATTTGAATTCCAACATTTATTACGCTCTCCGACGCAACCTACGGCGAGAGACGAGCACTTTTTAAACAATTGACAAACTAAAGACTTTCGTTGTAAATGAACTGGTAATTTTTTGTTCTAAATATCTGGCAATAAATTTAAATTCACATATGTATAAATTCACATATGTATAAATTGATGTTGCTTGGTTGCTCTGAATTTTGTTATATTACGAGCATCCATGGCATCTGTCTATAGTACAGTACATCTATGGCATCTCTTTAGAAGACAACATATCTAAAACAAACTAGGAGCTGGCTAGAAACGGGGTTAATTACTTCAGAAAGCGTTTATATCGTATGGCAATACATAGGTGATAACCCAATAAAATAGAACTGCGAGGGTCTATATTATATCAATTCAATTTCTAGCGCATTGCCAGAGCCTGCTCTGCGACATTTATTTACGAATTATTTAAAACATTACGATATGCCTTTAAGTGTATGCTGGAAGAACAAATACCTCCTTACTTTGTAAAAAAAAAAGTGAAGTATTAGTTTCAAACCCTACAATGGACTGAAAACTCTAAAAAAATATCATTAACAAAAGCCATCCGTAATGGCCCTGGCTACAAGCGATCTAATATGTATATGTTGCGCGCCTTTGGTGGATTTGCGCGATCGATCGATCCATCGCGCTACGCGTTTGGTGAATGTTGTATGTATTAGGCCGTAATTTCGGGTAAGTTGGACTATATTCGGGTTTAATGTCGGGTAGGTTTGGTGAGGCATGGACTGTTTTTTTTTTTTTTGTTGTTGTTTTCCATTTTAAAATTTGAACGATCCACCAAACGCGCAGCGCGATCGATCGATCGCGCAAATCCACCAAACGCGCACAACATATATACGATGGCAGCGCATGCTGTTACCTGACGGAGGCCAAGCGTAATGATGTCTAGATTGTAAGATCACTGCCAAGAAATATGTAAGGTACTTTCTCTTGTGCACCTTGTACCGTTTTAATCTTGTAATGTTTCCATGAGTACTAAATAAAGTTGATTATTATTATTATTACATGGCTACGATTATGTTTAAAAACACAACATGAATTCATTGTATGAAAACAAATACATTAAGAGATTAATGTTGAGGTAATGTTATGACCGTCCCTGAGTTCAAGAACATTTATCTCTACTTTTTCGAATACGTTCCAGCGAATTAAGATAATTAGATTAACCATGAGTAACCATTAAAACGCTCATTATATTCGACAATGTCTAGGCACTGGTAGTAAAGGAAAAATAAATCAGCGATAAAAATGGGTAATTCCCTTCACTAGTTGATATCGTGAACATTTCATGTACCTAGACGAGTCAGTAGCTCAATGAATCTTAGTAACGAAATATTTACTCTATGGTCACTAACTGCGGTCCCACAGAAGACACCCAGCATCGCGACTCCACACACGTGGGGTGATATGCCGAACGTCACCTGGACTTCCTCCGAAGACCCACAAGCAATAGCGAGAGCTAACATACGTATTAGTATAGAATGTCGGCGTTATTGCATTACCTGTATTCACTTATTGGGCAAACCATAAACCTCCTCAGTTTAATAACAGATATAAAGTCAAGAGATTATAAAATTTAACGTTTTGGGATGAATAAAATTCCCAATCATCTGAAAGAGAGAAAAAGGAAAATCTAAACCTACAAATAAAATATTTCCTTCATTTCCTTTTTATTTATAGGTTGTAGATTTCCATTTTTCTCTTTTTTCTGATGATGGGGTTTTTTCTTCATCCCGGAACGCTAAATTTTATATTCTGTGGACTTTATATTTATTATTAGACAGTTGTCTTCTCCTTAGTTTATGTATAGCTTGTGAGATGATAATTTACGAACTAAATAGTACTATTATTCCCATATGAATTACATTAATATTGTCCAAAGGATTACGTATAGTCTAGAGAAATCAAGCTTCATCTAACAAGGGCAGCGTGGCCGAGTGGTCTAAGGCGCTGGATTTAGGCTCCAGTCTCTCAGGAGGCGTGGGTTCGAATCCCACCGCTGTCAGCCTGTTTTTATCAATACTCACGCTTGACGATCGCCCGCAGGTGCGACACAAGGCATGCCAACTGCCCGGCAGCATGAGCGGTAAGATAGCAAATAAATCTTGTCTTTCCCTCAGAAATGTGCTGTTTTGCATAGAGCATTTATTGTGTTTGCTCACTGCATGCAAGGTTAAAATATTATAGACAATTTCCTTTTACAGGCAGAAGCCAAAACATGACGGTGCACGTTCTGTCTTGAATGTGAGGCAACTACGATATTTTTTCTCTACTTGAATTGTAACGTTAGTTACAAGGTACCTCTCATTTATGCACCGTGATATAACCCAATTTAAAGTTGATGCTGGGAACAACGAAACGTTACTTTTGTTTCGGTATAATATAGATTTCCTTCCCTTGCTGAAATATCAAGTTTCTTACTGTAGAAACGAATATTAGTGCGTTTTCAACATTGTAAACATACAATAAACTAGAGAAGTAGCATTAGTATAGATAACAGTAATAATAATAATTGTAACAGCTATCACATATCTAATAATTACGGCATTAATAATGACAAAACCAATTGTATAATGACAATAACTTCATTGTCTCCCTCGAATACCTGTTATAAAGTATTAACATTCTGTCTGTTTTTATACGCCGTAGTGATACTTCGCGTATAGCAACGTTCCTCTAGGATCAGGAAATACTTATTATTTAACATTTCATTGCCGAAAGGGTAATTTGATACAATAGTAAGTAGCGAACGGTATAATGGGAAAATTAATCTACAATTTTCACCTCAGGTTATCAATTGTTTACTTTGACAAATGCTGAAAAGAAAATAAACTTCCAATGCGTAATTTAATCTCGTATTTTGCTCACGAATAGCAATGCATGGCACGTGCCATATTACGAAGAGCTATATGCTGATGGGTCAGAGTTCAGCAACGAGTCGCATGTATTACGTAATCCAAAGTTTAATGGAGGTCGACGGAATTATTGGCCATAGCTATACTTTACAAAATAAATTATACAGTTTTGCTCGTTATATTCTTCTGCAAAATTATACGCATCTGTAATAAAATATAAAGAACTTGATGGAAAAGCGAAGAAGCATCATGTATGAGAGTAAGCCGACTAGGGAATGTTAAATACGTGTCTGTATAATTTGACTTGCATTCATCAGGTATGAGCTCTCAGTAATTCTCATTACATGTACTATCTGTAAGCAACGTGCCGATGGCTTCTGTAGTGTTCTTATCGTTTAACATTCGACTGATTTTAAGAACAAAGTATCAAATATCAATCGTAGCTTCCATGAACTGTAGAGTTGTATTAAATACAGCACTACAAAATTGAGCTTTAAAAATACTGTTGCAAAAGATATGAGTTTGCTTGCTTCAAATAATTTATTATACCATAGACCACACCATACATTGACTGGACACTGAAATCGGGCCTCTCGTAATTGGGCCCGAAGGCCGATTTACGTAAGTGTAAGTGTTAATAAAATGAGTTCTAATGTTCACAGAGACCTCAAACAAAGATTAATTTTTTCGTCATACCATAAGGAATGCGCTGCAATGCAGGGAATCTTCACAACTAGAACGCCTCCGTGGCGTAAGACCATCACCCGCGGTAGGGGGCAAATTCAACGAAGTCATATCTGATGACTGAGACTTGAGCACTTCAGCTTTCTTCAATAATAACATAGGAAAAAAATTATAGAACGCCCCGTTCTCCAGACGATCTGCCTCGGTGGAGGTGAATTCGCTGCGGTTGAGAAAATTAAACGCCGTCATTTTTTGTAGCCAGCTAGGTTTAGTTTTTTGGCATGAGTCACATCTAGGTCAATCCACCAAACTCACTACAAAATATTATGAACATGGCTCAACTCCTTCGACCACTTATTGGGTGGACAGACAAATACATATACAATATATATATATATATATATATACACTTAAATCTTCGACGAAAGCATTATCACCTTTCTCACTTTGTTCGAGGATGATAATCATATATCTTCAGTAGGCGATATACATCATACCTTCGGACACACAAAAATAACTAAAAATTCATCATAATTTTTAGCAATATTAAAATTTTAAAGAAAAAATAGGCTCATAGATACTACACGTAATGTACTTTAATATCACATTCAATTGAGTTATATCCAAAGACGGATGTTGAGCTTTAGGAAGACCTCATCCCAATAACTGCAACAGAAGTGAGGATACGAAAATTCTTTAATGTTCAAAAAAGGCACACATTTATTGTTCTCAAATCAGAATAGAAGTTTTGCGATTGATGTACTTAGCCTACAAACAATAAAACTGAGAACGTGTCCATCTAAAAGTGATTCAACACTTGTGAGATACCTAGACGTAAATGAAATTCAGTGAAGTCAGTTTAAAAGAGAGATTGCAAGTAGTGCAAGTTACTGCAATGCTTCAATTAATAATAATATCATTTCTCAATGTAAGAAGCTTCGACGGTACATGATTCAAGACAATGTTCTTCCTGACAGACAAAAATTGGAGATCGTGCCGTAGTTCTAGTGATAACTCACCAACATTCGATGTTAGGGTCCCACAGATGCATACATACTGAGGCAATGAGTTTTGAAATGTCTTTTAAATGATTGATGCGGCATTGATTACACTAATTCGTCGGGGAGTCGATTGAAGGCTTGAGCGCACTGAAATACAGCGGAGCGTCTTTCAATTTCAAGCCGAATGTTTGGTAGGCTAAGTCTAACATTTCGAGCGTCATAATTATGGGCAGGCAGAAGTGAGCTAAAGTGGGACGGAAAATACGGATTTTCGCCAAGCATGGCCATTCTAAGAAATTTTAAAAGGAAATATTGATAAATATTAAAGCCACAGTACTACATTGGTACCCACCAATGAACTAAAAATATATGTTTTATAATGAGATAAAGATACCAAGGCAGCCGGTAAATGATATCCAAACATAACAATTTACGGCTGATACAACCCTTCATCACTGAAACCATCTAAAGCTACAGATCGTGATTTGTCAATATCATTTCACATAACTTCTTAGGTATTACACCACTTTGTGATTACCTACATTATATCACTTCCAGGTTTCCTATGTTAGATCACTTTTTGCATGGTTGCCTAAGTTGAAACACATCATGGTTGCCGGAGTTTAATCAATTCACAGTGGCCTATATATATATTACATCACTTCAGGGCAGCCAATGATATATCACTTAACAGCTGTCAAAGCCAGATCACTTCACGGTTGACAATACAGCATCACTTCAAGGCTGTCATTGCTAAATCACTTCACTACTATCAATACTACATCACTTCATGGCGGCGAGTGCTTCATCATTCAGATCACTTCACTGCCGCCATTGCTATATTACTCTACTGCTGCCAATGCCGTATCACTTCACTGCTACCAATGCTATATCACTTCACTGCTTCCAATGCTAGATCACTTCCCGGCGGTCAGTGCATCATCACTTCACTGCTGGCCGGGCTCCATCACTTCATGGCTGCATTCTGCTCCAACTCTACTCTCGGTTTGGCAGTCCGTTCTGATTTTCTCAGTAAACCCATATAGATACCTCATAAATTTCATTAACATTTTCATGGCATTTCATTACACATCGAAAATACCATGAATTTTACAAGCTTCTGGTCTACACAATGAGACAGTTTATTTCACTAACTAGTGCGAAATAAGCTTACTGCAAATATCAAGGGATGTCATAAACAATTGCTCTACGTCAGGGGCTCCCAACCGAGGGTGCACACACCCCTTAGGAGTGCGAGATTACCTTCCAGGTAGTGCAAAACTTCGATAAAATAAAGTTGGATACATAAATTTTTGTACTCAAATTTGGTGGAAATTTTATTCTTTATCTGACATCAGATGAGTTATTATTTTTTGATGGGGTGCAAGAACATATTAAAAGTTTTCCAGGTGTACCAGGCTGAGATAATGTTGGGAACCGCTAAAAGAGGTGGAGATTGGACATTGAGGAAGATCTGGGCGGAAAACGTTTCTGAAGGAAATTTGAGATCAGATAGATAAGTGAAACCCGTGCATGTTCCGAGATTATTGCAAAAAGGAAGAAATTGACGCTTAAACGAAAGGAATCGAGCCATAATTGTGCAAACGACAGCCGTTACAAGAAATATATCGGAGGAGATGCAGCACTCAGCAAGATTGGGAATTTCGTTTCTATAGGAAATTTAGGATGAGATAGTCAAATGAAGTTTGCGCATGAGTAACATCTAGGTCAACTGAGATTATGGAAAAAGGAAGAAATTGACCTTCAAACAACATCTAGGTCAACTGAGATTATGGAAAAAGGAAGAAACTGACCTTCAAACAAAAGCAATCGTGTCACAATTGTGCAATTGGCAGCCATTACAAGCAATATATACGGCAGGTGTTCGATCACAGCTATGGGTACCTCGCACTCCCTGGGGCTTCGAGACGATCATCCAGTGGGTGCGAAATCTTGGATGAAATAAGATTGGACATTAATATCTGTCCACATATTTTACGTAAATTTCATTCTCTACATCAGATCGGTTAGCTATTACTTTTGTAAGGGGTAGGTGCCAGGCTTAGAAAATATTGGAAACCACTGTTCTACGTAATCACACTTCAAGACTTAATATTTTATGAATTTATTGTGTATAGTAGTTTTAGAAGCACGTACAGGTTTACCACTAATTACTGAATGTAAAGGACTAAAGTCAAATAGCCAAAACTAAGTATGCAAATGTAATGGGAGAACATATAAAAATGCGTCTGTGGCACCGTGCAGTCAGGCCCAATTGCGGGACCGAAATCTGCCTTTGAGGCCAGTGTCCACTCAATGTATGGTGTGGTCTATGATTATACCTTTATGAAAAGTATATGAAGCCACCAAGCTACACTATTATGCTTACTGGGATTGTTCCTTCAATGCTCAAGTATCGTTTATTCTAGTAAATCTTTCTTTTAATTTTTTTGTAATGGATATCATTGTGAAAAAAGTAGACGAGAACTGGGGAGACACATGCTTTCCTCTACCTCGTGTCCATCCTGCCTTAGACACAAATTCCTAAGCGATTGTGTGGATGCACGCTCGAAGTTTCGAGGAAAACGAAGGGGAAAAAGAAAACGATGACTCGTGCCGATCCCCTGCGCACGCCATCGCTGGTTTCAAATTTCAAGACAGCCCCTCGCGGAAATGCCTTCTCGTTTTTGTTTTCCTACCCCGACATTAGTGGCTCTTCTTCGCTNAAATTGAGCTGCTCAATGCCATTCGTGTCTGCAGGTGTAGGCTGAGTGTATCTATTTATTCTCATTGTACGTGGCCACCAATATTTGTGACTGGGCCTAATTACTTGGTTGAATTTTGGCTACTCTGTTTGTACTTGTAAGCTTGTAAGCATATTTTGTGAACCCATTGTGTTCTTAATAAAAGTTAATTAATAATTAATTATTACTGAATGTAGAAGAATTAAGTCAAACAGCTTAAACTAAGTATGAAAATGTAATGGAAGAACATATAAAAATACGTCTGTGGCACCGTGCAATCAGGCCCAATTGCGGGACCGAAATCTGCCTTTGGGGCCAGTGTCCAGTCAATGTATGGTGTGGTCTATGATTATACCTTTATGAAAAGTATATGAAGCCACCAAGCTACACTATTATGCTTACTGGGATTGTTCCTTCAATGCTCAAATATCGTTTATTCTACTAAAACTTTCTTTTAATTTGGTCGTAATGGATATCATTGTGAAAAAAAGTAAACTAGAACTGGGGAGACACATGCTTTCCTCTACCTCGTGTCCATCCTTTTTTAGACACAAATTCCTAAGCGATTGTGTGGATGCACGCTCGAAGTTTCGAGGAAAACGAAGGGGAAAAAAGAAAACGATGACTCGTGCCGATCCCCTGCGCACGCCATCGCTGGTTTCAAATTTCAAGACAGCCCCTCGCGGAAATGCCTTCTCGTTTTTGTTTTCCTACCCCGACATTAGTGGCTCTTCTTCGCTCCAAGTTTAAAACAATAGCCTTGCAAACACGAGAAGAATGTCCGATTTTGGTTATCTCCTCCGTACGTCCCGAGGTATGCCTGCAATAAGTACCTTTTTGTACTTGTTCGAATAACAACGCTGCAGTCTGGCCTAAGTGATGCATAGACGATCTGCCAAGTCTCTTTTGCTCGCAGCAAATGCATAGTCAATTTGGAGCTAGAAGTTATATGTTTTTAGAGTTCTACTTCAATTTACATTGTATTAAACCAACTTGAGGCTGCTAAATACACTTGTCATAAACCTCAGTAGGAGCTCTGTCTGGCACTATCAATATTAAACTAAGAAAATTAGCACAGAGCATTCATCTGTTTATCAGCGTGCGTAAATATTCTACCGAGCTTGAAGGTACACGACAATTATCCGATCTGGGATATATTTCTCTGTTCTTTCTTTTCTGTTTGTTTAAAGACAATCTGCCCGTAATTTTTTAGTGGATTCTCGTACATAATAATTGTACAACCACCATGGGCTTACAGTATTGTCTTTAGTGACTGCATTTGGTCAATGTACTTCGAAGCTAAAACTAAAGACAGCAAGCTTCATCACCAAATCCTCACTTAAAATTTGCAACCCTGAATTCTGAATTCACGTTAAATTACAACACGTGGAAAGGGGGTCGCTCTGTATTTTGATTTGGAGCGGCGAATAATTTTCTCTACGCTTCGGAAATTTATGGCCTCTTATTGACACTTGGTGCAATAATATTGAATCTGCAGACGAATTTCTGACTGGCGCAATAATTAATTCCGATAGCGTCACACGAGACCAGAGCGTCTGGAAGTTATGGCTCACATCCGTCTTAAATCTTCGCCGTCGAGGTTTGTTGCGCATTCGAAATTTTGCCAATGTGCGCTATTTAACTGCTTAAGATTACTAAATTTAAAAATTTAAGGGGAGTAAGAAAAACCGATGAGTGAAAATAGTTTTAACTTGGATCAGAAATAGCGGCCCGTGATATTCTGGAACAAATTTGAGAAATTCAACGCCATTCCCTGAAGGGTGTTCGGAATAGTTCCAATTCTCTAATAGAAAGGATCTACAGTGATTTCGGAATACTATTCTGCAATATTTTTTTAACAAATTTAGGAATGAAACATTTTATCCTTAATGGTGTTTCCTAGGCCTCCTTCTGATCAGTGAGGAAAAAGATTGGAAATGTATTGCAACAGAAGTCTGTACTGCTGTTGTTAGGACAATACAAAGGAAGATGCTGTGTCTTAATATCACGAAGTCTGCACGTCGATGTAGACATCTGCTATGCTATGTAAATTACGAATCGAAACTGTTGACACTTTGGTGTCTATCCATCTATGTATCCGAGAGCGCTTGTCCATGCACTTAGTATCGAATGGGGTGTTAGTGAGAGTAGTGGGTTTGTGCTGATCCGAAGCAACAACATTTTATATGTATTCCTTTTGTACTTAATAGACATTACTTAACAGTCAGACTAACTCGTGTATGCGCTAACTTCAAGAATTGGTTTACTATATATTTAAAGCCATAAAACGACCTTTCCAACATATTTTTTTTTTCAAATGAAAGCAGTAGTTGAAGTGAATGGCCGCTAAGAATCTTAAACGATTTTTACCTCCTCCAAGGAGGTTATGTTTTCGTCGGGTTTGTCTGTCTGTCTCTTTGTCTGTCTAGCACCAAGATAACTCAAAACGTTATGGACGGATTTCGAGAAAATTAACAGGGATTGTTAGGTATGTTAGAAGGAACAGATGATTAACTTTTGGTCAAGATCCGTCCCTCCGTTTATTTGTTTGTGTGCCTCATTTTTCTCAATGCTCAAACTCAAAAGTTATGGGCGGATTATCATGAAATTCATATGAGTTGTTAGGTATATCACAAAAAAAATGAATGAATCAACTTTTGTGATGATCCGTTGGTTCGTTCGTTTGTTTGTCCCTGTTTTTAATTTCATTATTGTTAGCACAATAACTCAAAAAATAATGAATTGATCTTTATGAAATTTATAGGAGTTGTTAGTAATGTTAAAGGAGATAAATGATCCAATTTTTGTGCAGATCGGTTTGTTCGTTTTTATGTTTGACTCGTGTTTGTCATAACGTTTGTTTGCAGCATAACTCAAAAAGTTATGAACGAATCTTCCAGAAAATTGTACAAGCTGTTATTACTATCAAAAGGTACAAATGATCAGATTTTGGTGTTTATACAAAGAAAATCATGGTTCCAGAGCCAATTTGAATTTCTTGATACCGTTGCCTCGCTTGGCAGAGGTATGCGCTCTCAAAGTGCTCTAGTTTTTTTATGTTTTGCAACATATCTTAGATATTTTTTCCTCTGTGCACATCTTTTGCTAATTTAGGAGGCAGAGCTAGCCAGAGCTGTGGAATTTCGTTATTATTATTATTATCGAGGGGATTTCACGACCCACAATTGGATCGGTTGAGCGATGTTGGGCTCTCCACTCTGGCGCCGAGACACATCCCGCGACCTAAGGCTCGGAGCACTTTGCGAATGGTGTGCGCTGTTCCGAGTAGAGCGCTCTTCTGGAGGGTTCCTGGGTGGAGATGGCCGCACTTGAGCTCTAGGAGGGCAGTCTTGAGATTCTTGGACATTGCCCCAAAGCTCCGATGACCACTGGAACGACGTCGACCTTCATCTGCCACAGTCTCTGTAGTTCGATGGCAAGGTCCCGGTATGTTTCCTTCTTTTCCGCTTCCTTGTCGATGATTCTGGAGTCGAAAGGGATTGAGACGTCGATCAGTTTGGCCGACTTTTCCTGTTTGTCTTTGACGACGATGTCCGGTCGGTTGGCGTGAAGTACACGATTGGTTTCCATCCTCCCAGTAGATCTGCACGGCTTCGTTTTCAACCACGGGCGCGGATTCGTGCTCGTACCACCTTTCACTGACCGGGAAGTTATGGATCCGCAGGAGGGTCCAGTGAAGGTGTCGGGCAACTTTATCGTACCTGCGCTTGTACTCCTTTTGCACCAGCACTCCGCATTCGCTTATCACGTGGTTGATGGTTTCATCCGAGCTCCAGCAGATTCTACAGGTACTAGAGACGTTTCTCTTGTCGATGTTCTTCTGGATATACCTGGTTCTGAGGGCTTGCTCTTGAGCTGCCAGGATAGTGCCTTCTGTTTCCCGTTTCAGCTCACCCTTCAGCAGCCAGTTCCATGAGTCGGGGACTATTTTGTCCTGAACAGCCTCGAGGTACTGGCCGGACATCTTNCTCTTTCAGCAACTTCGCCTCGATTAAGCAGCGTGCCCACGGGTCGTCGCTCTCTCTGAAGTGTTGGGAGAGAGCGCGTTTCTCCGCTTCGACGCAGTCCTCGACGCTGATGAGGCCACGGCCCCCCTCTCTTCTGTTGAGATAAAGTCGGTCGACGCACGATCTTGGATGCAGTGCTCGGAAGATGGTCATGAGCTTCCTGGTTTTGATGTCCATGTCAGTGCAGTCCTTCTTGGTCTAGTTAATGATGCCAGCAAAATATCGGACTACGGGGACGGCCCAGGTGTTGATGGCCTTGATGGTGTTGCTCCCATTGAGGTGTGACTTCAAGATAAGCCGGAGTCGGGTGAAGTACTCCTTCCAAATGGAATCCTTCATCGTTCTGTGGAGAATGGTGTTATACTCCATGTCACCCAGATACTTATAACCTGACTCCTCGATATCCTTGACGGTATCCTCTTCGATGGTGATTCCCTCAGACGCAATAAACTCTCCCCGTTCGATGTTAAGGGCTCCGCACTTACTGATGCCGAACTGCATTTTGATGTCTTGTGAGTACTGATAGACTATGTTAAGGAGCTGCTCTACTTGTTCCTTTGATTTGGCGTAGAGCTTGATGTCGTCCATGTAAAGCAGGTGGTTGAGCTTCATGGTGCCACTGTAGTTGTAGCCCTGGCCGGCCTTGTTCACTGTCTCGGAGAGGGGGATCATGGTCAGGACAAATAGCAGTGGAGATAGGGAGTCGCCCTGGAAGATGCCTATTATTATTATTATTACTATTAAATCACACCAGACTGGCGACGAGAGAACGGAGCTCCACGAGGTCGACAAACCCCCACGCAACCAGCCCAGCGCGTGAAGAAAAAAAAGAAAGAGAAGATCCGAGATCACAGAATAGCTCTGCGTACAGATCGTTTAAAGAGCCATCAAGACCATTCCAAACATCCACACACGATGGAAAAACGAACGGGAATACTGGCCCGTACGGCATCGTAACGGTTCCAAGGCAAACTCATGGAGAGCACCAGTACTCCGTATTAGACTTAATAGTTTAAGCCCCCTTTCCACTAGAGCGCAATGAAAAGTAAGTCAGAAACATAGAGTGCTTCGACAAATATGCTGAACCTGTATGCGGCAGAGTGATCCAAAGCAAGATCCACGCAAGGGAACAAGTTAGGAAAAAGAGGAAGAGCAGAACAAAGAATCATCATTAGGAGCATGAAAACGGAAGAAAGCAAAATCGGCACGGAAGATAAACGTCCTATAAGCTTAGCTGCGGCTAAGGTAACCACTAGGATCCTAGTGGGGGTGCTGCTGTCCAGAACATAGGCTGGTAGAATCTAGCCAGACAAGCATTAGACTGCCTCCTTGCAACCATGCGAATGATGTTTTCCATTATAAATTGTTTTTTTTTTGTCAGTATATGGTAATGTTTACTCGTCAGCATAACTCAACTATAGGCTACCTTAAAAAAAAAACATTTTTGCGTCGGCAGTTAAAAAAAAAGAAAAAAACAAAACGCGGTCTCTGCAACTCAACCGCAGTACCTGAACTGGATGGCGGCTGCCTTGAAGGTTACTATAAACTGATTTTTTTTTTATGTGAAATTATCTGACTACAACTCTCTATAGAGTCAGCCGAAACATGGGTGTACTTGGAACAGTGTGTGTCCCTGTCTGTGTAACTGTATTTTATTTGTTTAGGTGAAGTTGCTCGGGGTATCCCGACAGACATTACTTCTGCATTTCTAACACTCCAATAGTGTAAAACAACATTATTACTTTGTTTTGCTCCAGGAGCCGTGAAATGAAGTGACGAGAAGCAATAATACCGAACTAATTCAATAAACTCAACAGATGCTGCACAAAACGCAAGAAATCCGAGCAAAAATCAAACTGGAATATAACATGACTTGATCATATTCCAGGCTTGGTGCCAGGTATCAAACACCTCTAACAAAGTGACCACTACTGCAAGCTTAATTAATGCAACGAGCGCGTTATATTAATATCCCGATATGAAAGGAGCAATAAACTACATCTTATGTTTCCAAAAGGCATTCACGTAATTTCCGGCGACCACTCAATTCAATGGCAGCCCCGCCAGTTACTAAGAAACCCAAATTGTAAACAAGAACGATTGGATTTTATGAAGTCCTCCATGTCGAAGTGCGAATAAACAGCGTGGAGAGATGTGTGTGTGTGTGTGTGTAGCAGTCGAAGGCATTGTGGTGCAGTACAAGAGGACATTGTTGGGACTAATGGATTTTCCATGTCAATAGTTGCCTCTGTGACAATAACGAAGGCAGGTGGCGTGTTTAT
>LQNS02276770.1:14280169-14292826 GCA_001587735.2 Parhyale hawaiensis
ATATATATATAAATTTGTATATTTATGTATATGTTTGGTGTCACGCTCTTAACGAAATAGATAGGCGGAATTTAGACCAGGTTACAGGCTCTGGTTGTCCTCTCAAGCTCCATTGAAAGTGATGGGCAGAGAATAGGCCGGGTTGCAGAAGATGGCAAACGTATCTTAAGCAAGGACAGTTGAAATTCCAATGATGAAAACATCGCAGGCTTAGTCTGATTTGTACGAGTATTAGCTTCTCCATACATCGAATCTTCGGCAAAGTATAGAGCGACCTTAAATCTGAATGCACTTCTTGCATTGCCGAAGTTGAAATCGTAACACTGAAGATATCTGAGGCTTCTGTTGGCACGCTCATGCTCCTTTATCCGTAGTTTCTCCCACGGATGATTTCGTTGCATGAGCTATTCTTACCACTTTAAAGCAATTGTCAACGAAACCGACGAAACATAAGTTTTCACGGCAGTAGATAATTATTTCTTCTAGCTTACTGTTTTCCTCTGACGAAGCAGTTTTCTTTTCATAGGTCAAAATTTGAGCGCCTCAAATGAAACATATATTTGAGGTGGAAAGACGGTATCAACGATATCTTTGCTACGGAGCGAACACATTGTATATAAGCTGTGATTTTGTTTAAGTTTGTTGGAGTGTTTTACTCAAGATATTACTTCTGCCTGTCTATATCGAAGACCTAATGATGACAGCACGACAAAGGATCCATGAAGAAACGAAGCAAATTAGGAAGCAAATAAGAGAAGAGGAGATTCCGCACCGGCTTAGAGGCATGAGGCAAACGTATAGGTTATTCCGTGAATTTTGCACGCACTGGCCCACTAGTATCAAAGAGTATATGAAAAAGTGAGGTGAAATTTCCCGTACGTTTATGTTATTTTTTATGTAATATAGATTTTTTATAAAAAGTAATAATATAATATTATGGTGCGAACAATATCTGTCAGTGAAACATCTAGTGATTTTTTTCCAGTAGCCATGATATCGAATTTTCCGAAACTTTATATCGAGAATTCTGTAGCTTTATATTGGAAATTCTGTAACTTCATATCTGTAATTACCCTGCGTTATTTAAAAAAAATTCGTAACTTCATATTGGGAGTTTCGTAATTTCATATCGCGAATTCTGTAACTCTATATTGGGAATTCCGTAATTTCATATCGAGAATCCCTCAACTTCATAACATAATTCCGTAACTTAATATCGAGTATATCGTAGCTTTATACCGGAAATGTCGTAACTTTCTATTGGGAATTAAATAACAATATATCGGGAATCCCGTAACTCCAGTTTGGAAGCGATTAGCATACAGCCGCTTACAATGATGATAATAACAGCAGCAGTTTCCTATTTTGCTTCTGACGTTGTCTCTCATTAGCATGTATCATTTTTTCATCCTCGAAAGCAGTAGATTAGACGAGGCAGCTGGCAGTAGACGGAACAACAGCCCCATTCCCAGAGAGCCGCCTGGACTTACGCTCCGGCCCTCTATTGAGAAATCAGAGGAAGAAGAGAAGAACATAAAACACTGAGGGGAAGAGACAATCTTGCAGGCACCGGTACGGTTTATTGCTTCAGTCCACTGAACTCGGAGACGTTAAGTTAATTGGGTAGCAAAGATAATGGATAAGTGTGTTGCTACTGTCTGTGAAACAGATGTTCTGCATCATTTATTAATTTTCATCTTAAGGAGGAATTCGTTTAGCTTCAACACCCATCTTATTTCCTCAAAAGTGTCGTGCTGTTTCAGTCTCTGACATTACCAGCCAGAAGTTTTTCCCAAAATTCCTAGGCATTTTCCAGTTGAAACAACACAATATTATGGTCAAGAAGAATTATTTTCTAGGTGCATGTGGATGATACTAAGAAGCTCTTACAGATCTGAGGAGCGGAAAAAGGCCTAAATGCGGAATTTTGTTTCATCTATACATGTTTAAATGCAATTACAATACAAATGAGATATTACCATCAACAAGAGTCATTTTGCACTAGCGTAAAAAAAAAGCTTTTGCGATCATATGCGATTCGAAAGAATATCTACACTTTGTGAGGTACTAGTTTTCGTTCCGATATTACAGTTAAAATCCCAAAAATTCTTATTGCTACTTTCTATTAGCGGTTGAAACTAAGGTACTCCCGCAAGAGCAGTATATAGTACATTTATATATATATATAGAGGAAAACAGAAGAGATAATTGCGCATATACAGTAAACCCCGAGAGCATCACACTAACACGGTGAAACCTTGGGGTTGCCGCACTCATCAGGTCAACAAAGAATTTTGCCCACTAGGTAACTCAAAGAAAGTGCCGAGTAGGACTCTAACTCTACCTAATGCTTTACTTGTTTCCTAATAAGCTTCTAGTATGTATTGTCATTTGCAAGAACCGTATCGATATTTTCCAACGGACCACTCAGTGACTCAAAGCTAAAAAAAACTACTCCATTGTTTCCATGTTGGCAGAGCTGGAAAACGGAGGCCGGCCTGCAAAACTCAGCAATGAAGCACCCCCTGTAATTGCGTGCAGTGTAGCTACAACTCCCTCCATTCATTCTCTGGAACGATTTCACAGGACATTTCGAACATCTGTGTCACTACCCAGTCTGGAATGGCTGCAAGATTCCAGCTGGAATTTGGAACATGGAATTCTGGAGCAGTTGTGGATTGCTGAGGTGAGAGAAGGCGTCGTTCAAGTTATAGAGATCCGTTTAGGGTAGACGGATGGAGGCTTATTATAGAGACGGTGTACTCACTTCCTGTTCTTGGCCTGCGCTTGTTCCATACGTACTACGACAACTCGTCACTCGACGTGTATGGTCGAGTAAAAGAAAGTAATGAGAGTAGCAATCACTTATGCATATAACATGTGGGTCATCCGTTATAAAATTATAGATAATGTATTGAGTGAAATCTTCTTCTATTTTCTCCTATCATCCGGGCCCTGGAAAATGGTTTCTCCAAAGTAAAATAAACGATTACTCTGTACGCTTGAAAAATTATTATCATGTTCCATCTCAAGCAGCTAAAGACGATATGCTTCTTACTTTATGAATGGTAATGGGTATAATTTCGAGGCTCGAACTGTCCCATCATTTTTTTCACATAGCGTCTTAGGAAAGTTTGATTATTCAAAGTATCTGCCTACTTATGAATCCAAAGATTTTGATTTACGGATATGCTATCAACTAACTTATTGCTAATATTTAGACTTTCTTAGTAGTTCCGTTGGAATGAGAAATCGTTTGAAAACTAATCTTACTTTAATATAACTCCGTAGAAGTAAAACTCAAAGTAAGATAATTTCTCAAATTAACGTAGTATTTTTGGGGTATGTTCGATAGGGAGCTGGAATTAAGCCTGCGAGGCATGACTTCTTCGGAACTTCAGGCAGATGCGTTGGCTTCGACCCGTTGAATAGAGTTTCAGGCATTGAACCTCAAAAGATTTTTTCTCACCAAACGCAGAATGTGTCTGTTGACGGTATTTTGAGTGCCTTAGTTGCGGTTGCGTCTGAAGTCTCTCAGGGTAACGTACTTGACCCGCTGCTGTTAGTTCTGTATTACTAGTGACATGCTCTCTTCGCTAGAGAACACGGTGATCAACTATTCTGACGTTTCCATTGTGATAGCAGTGATCCCTAACCACAGCTAGCTAGCATGCGTAATGTTGTCCCCCAGTCTCTAAATAGGGACCTGTCCCACATTAGGGCATGGTGCTTAGCCTGGAGTATGAAGCTGAATATTAGTAAGATTAAATCTATAATTATTGTCAATTGGTCTCGGACACATTTACGGCAGAATCCACCTTTAGAGATTGCTGACATTTTGCTCGAGGGGTCTACCTCCTAGGTGATTCTCGGTGTCGTCTTTGATGACACGTGCTTCCAGCAAGATTGAGCTCCTGCGTAAGGTAAATTCTGTGTTTTGTGACAAAGTTGCAGTTCGTATATGATGGTTTATGGCTTCTTGATGCTTGTGTTAGAGTATTGCTCACCGGTCTGGGCTGCTGACAGTCACGCGCGTTTGTTGAGCCGGCAATTGTTAGCTCAGCCAGCAGGCTGTGCACAGAGAGTGATTTGGTGAATCTGTCCCATAGGAGTGAGGTGGCCAGACTCTGTACATTTTATAAGGTGTACAACAATGACAGTTATTGGCTGTATTCTTCTATCTCTGCCCTCAAGGTCTTTGGGAGAATTATACGGGCTGTGATTGATGCCCATTCTTTCACTTTGGAGAGTGTTAGGTGTACGGTTTGGAATCGCTGCCTGCATCCGCTTTCAAACGTGTAGGCATGCAGGCGTTTAAGTCAAGTGTTGGATTTTCTTTGGCAGCGTTTCGAGCTTCCCGGTATTGAACAATGCTTTGTTTGGGTTGTACTACCTGTCCATGGCGGCCCGAAGGTGAAGTTTTAAAAATAATGATTGGTTACACTTGATATTTCAATAAGCAAAATCTTCCTCCGTAAAATAGGGTATTCAGCGGGTTCAATGTAATCGAATTACTTCTAAGAACTGTATTACGTTTCGAAAGGAGAAATAGGAAGCTTCTGTCTGAAGATTCTGACGAGTCTAGCCTAGAAGGCATAATTTCAGCACCCAAGCAAACATGCCCTATGTCATTAAATTGAAAAGACTATCATGCCAAAAAGGCTGATCTATCTAACTATGATCACTTTCGTTACTGAATGCGTATTTTCGATTGGGCGCCTATATTAAATCTCCGAGGCTTCACTCCTCCGAAATTTGAGACAGAAACTTTGGCTTTGCAACTCTGAATATGTGCTTCTTGTGTTCGTTGAGCAGGCTTATGTTTCTAGATTAGAGAGCAAGCTTGAGTTTTGTGAAGTCTCAAAGGTGATCGATTTAGGGTCGCTGCCTAAAACTTAACTCACCGCGTCGAAGCCAGCCCACTTGCAGGAAGCTTCGAACTAGTCAAGCGTCGAAGACTAAATTATGGAGCCCAACCGAACGCTCCCCAGGAAGGACTGCGCATTCAAAAGAAAAAAGCGGCTGATGCTCTCCCGAAGTGGATCTGACCGTGATGACCTTCTTCAACAACCAAGGATATGCAAAGTTTCAAACATTAGAAAAAAACACTAAAAATGTTCGATGTGATATAAGAAATATGAGTGCGTTATTTAGTTTTATTTATCATACTGTACATTTATGTGACAAAATGGCAGATTTTAAAACAACCCTTTATAATCCTGAATGAGTTATATCCATGAAAATGTAGAATTTGTTTAATAGTTCAATGTTCTAGCATGAGTGTGAACATCAATTTATATTTTTGTGAAACACGAGTCTGAGCTCAAGCTTAACTTTTTTTTATAACCTGGGTTGTGCAGATGGAGTCGGTCGAGGTTGCAAATTTTCGAAAGAGTCGGAGACCTCCTCGCTCCAGGAATTCAATTGAAATTTAGAGCCCGCCTTCGACTCTAGAGAACCACGTCACTATATATTTATATTTTCCTTTATTTTACTCTTATCTTGTAAAAAAGATTAGAGTATGTTACCGATGTCATTTGTTTTTACTTAATAAATGAGTTTACCACTGAAAGCGAATAGCTACTTATTCCAAATAGTGTTGCCTAGTGCTGGTGATTAATATTTTACAAATTGATTAACAATTTCATCACAAATGTTGCCTATCAGTATTCTCGGTATTGCGTACTTATCTTAAGTATACAGTTTTTTTCACATGGTAATTATTACGTACTTATCCTAAGTATAACATTCTTTCACATGGTAATTATTGCGTACTTATTCCAAGTATACCGTTTTTTTACATGGTAATTATTGCGTACTTACCCTAAGCATAGCGTTTTTTACATGGTAATTACTGCGTACTTATACTTAGTATACCGTTTTTTCGCATGGTAATTATTGCGTACTTATCCTAAGTATTCCGTTTTTTCACATGGTAATTATTGCGTGCTCATCCTAAGTATACCGTTTTTTCACATGGTAATTATTGCGTACTTATCCTAAGTATAACGTTTTTTCACATGGTAATTATTGCGTACTTATCCTAAGTATACCGTTTTTTACATGGTAATTATTGCGTACTTATCCTAAGTATACCGTTTTTTCACATGGTAATTATTGCGTACCTATCCTAAGTAGACCGTTTTCTCACATGGTAATTACTGCGTACTTATCCTTATTATACCGTTTTTTTCACATGGTAATTATTGCGTACTTATACAAAGTATACCGTTTTTTCACACAAAAATTGAAACATCTGTTGTAACACGATCTTGACTACTAGTTGAAATGAATTACTTGTCTATCACCGATTTGAAATTCTATTCTAGCCCGGTACTGAACGCTAGTCAGAAATTTATTTTTAGTGCGACAGTAACAAGAGATACAAGTCTACTTGCAGTTGGAATTGAAAAAACAAGCTAGTCTGCAGTAAATACTAGCCGACTACTAGCTGAAACACTTTTGCAATAAACAGAAACTGAGCTAATGAATTCTTCGTCTTGTGCAGCATTTGAGGCGTGCACTGTGGTTTATAATATATGTAAATAAATAAATTATTTGATCGAGAATGGCTCTCCAATATATCTCTGTTTTCTACACGCTATAAAGCAGCATTTGATAGAGTGCACCAGTACTCTCTGTTGAAGCGTATGATGGAGAAACAAATACCTCCTTAAGTTGTAAAAACATTCAAGTATTGGTTTCAAACCCAGAAATGCTTTGTAATATGGGCCGAAATGTCATCAACGCTTGGCATGACTAATGGTATGCGACAAGGGGGCTTCCTCTCCCATGCTGTTCAATATCCTCATTGACGGTATCAGTACAAAGTTGAATGCAGCTGGAGTAGGCTGTCATACGAACAATAAAGCAGTGAATGTCCTTAATTATGATAACATGGAGCTTGCTTCTAACTATATGCTGCAAGAATATAGAAGTTGCATGCAATTTGCGAGAGCGAAACGAATAAACTTATATAGAGTATAATTCAGTGAAAACCGTGTGCATGTATATTAGGCCTAGGAGTAGAAGTCTGTCTGGTCATACACATGCTGTTCTCAGTGGTGTGGACTATACAGCTTAAGCATGTAAACAGCTTCTCTTACCTGGGTCACAGACAGAGTGATCATTTTCGCGATGACGACCAGGATATAGAGAAAGAAATGCGAAGGCTCCATGGTGTGGCATAGTAACACGTTAATTCGGAATTTCGGACACTGCTCTGAACAGGTCAATGTGCTTCCCCTGCACGGTACCTCACTTTGGTGTAATTTTAAAAAGAATTGCGTTGAACGCTTGCGCGTTGCTTATAACTGCAAATTCAGCAAAGCAAGGAAAGTGCCAAGGTCTAATAGCGAAAATCTAATATTTGCTAAAAAAACAGTGATTTTCTCAAAGTCAGGACCAGGAAACGTGCATGGAGATTAAAATACAGGATTGAAAACTCCAACAACTCATTAATAAAAGCCATCCGTAATGGCCCTGGCTACAGACGGTCTGATATGTATCTACTATAGCAGTGCATACTGTTGCCCGACGGAGGCCGAGCAATGGGCGGAATGAAGTCTAGAATGCGACTACTGGGACGTGTCATTTGTTTGTAATCTAGAAATAAGATACATTCTCTTGTACCAGGTAGCATTTCAATATTGTTATGTCTCCGTGAGTATTTACTAAAGTTTATTATTATTATATCCTAATAATGCTATTTATAAATAAAAATCCCCTGGAACTGGAGTTTTAAACGCCCCTGGAACTGGAGTTTAAAAGCGTGTAAGCAAATTCTGTAACGAGCCGAGAACTCCAAACCCAAATCCAAAAAAAAGCCCACAAGCAGCTGCGCGCCGCTATCTGCAGACCTGCCTGTGGTCACCGGAGGAGAAGGAAGATAAGAACAGCACCGCCAGGGATCACGGAAATGGGGACCGAAAGGATCCTGATATTGTTAGTATTGCTGGATCTGAGCGTTGGTTCCGGACACATCCATATAATCTTTCGCAGTTCGATATTTTCATTATACTACCAATGTATATTGTACACATTTTAGCAGGGCGGTAATTACACAGATTCCAAATTCTTCTTCTTTGTTTAGTGCTGCCGCATATCTATAAGAACTGCATGCCCCAAGTCACTTTTTGACATGCAACAGGATTTCGCTCGTTCATCAGGTCTTTTAGATACTCGTACCTAACATTCTCTTAAGAAAAACGTTACAGAACCCGTCTGAAAATGTTCCTACTAGGCGTTCGGTAGAAACAGCACTGACAAAAGACAAGAAGCAGGACGTGATTGCTTAAAAAGAAATGAGGTAGAAAAAAAAAAAACTTCAGCTTTGGAATCACAAAGTGGAGCTGGTGAAAAATAGTGTAAAATATTCCAATAAGAAATTGCTTCTTACCCAGTGTTATTTTTTCATCACAATTACGATGTCTGCTGCAGTTTTGGGTGTCAGATGGTCTGGTGGGCGCTTTCACATTATCTTTAACGTTGCGGCATTTTCATTATCTTTCGGCTTCATTCAGATATATATTTAAATATGTATATATAATTAAGAAGATAATTATTTGTCAGAAATTTATTGTTAGTAAATTCTGTACCAGTTCTAGACGCTTTCCCATAATCTATCACAGCGAATGATTTTGACGGCAAAATAAGCAGCCTATGGTGGTAATCACACTCATGATATTGTTGCTATTATTATGAAACCAGCAGACGCCTCTATATCGGACTCAATTTCACAATCCTACCCATGTACATCACATACTAGGATATTTATCATTCCGAGTGTAAGCCTCAGCAGGGATTTTGGCTTCGCATGAAATTGTGTCAGGAAGATTTCATCAGCGCTAGATCTGCGCGCAGCATCTAGACTTCTACAAAAAATATCGTAATTGCTAAGATAATTGTGTATAACAAAATCTCAAGTACTGGTAAACTAGCGATCTAGCTAACTTAAGCGTCAGCCTTAAGTACTGTGCCCACGTAACAACTATAGTGGCCTCTAGTAGCCTGGAGGCAACTCAACCAATCGGTTTACGTATCGGCGGCACGGCTTCAGCTTACGCAAAATTCAACTGAATAAAAAATCGTCAAAATTCTCAGTCGTTACTGCAGTTTTTACACCATAGCAAGTGGCAAAATTGAACTTTCAACGATCGCCTTTAATTACGAACAGTTTAAGTCCACAAAGATTGATAGTTGAAGAATTATTGCTCTATGTTTATAGCAGTCATGCTGAAGCCACGGCCACGACTATGCAATCGGATTAGTTGAGTTCGCTCTAGTCTTCTAGCGGCAACGAAAATTGTTACGTGGGCACAGAATTAAAGGACTTTTTGAACAGTAAGTCCTCTGATTACTAGCTGGTCGCCAAGTTCAATATGTCAGATAGAAGATTTTTTGTGAAGTTTACGAAATTAGAAGTGTAATTCTGCAACTAGTGAACTTTCGAAAATTACGGTACGTTACACACAATTTTACTAGTAAACTTGAATTAGATATGCGGCCATGGACGGACTGAGAGGTACATACTTTACCAAATACGAAACACTGTCTAGTTCTCTGTTCCTTCTAGCCACATGGAATATAATTTAGGAGAAGGTTGGAGTTGAGACCTACTTGAGTCTTGCATTTAAATCTTTACAAGAAACTGTAACTTAGACACAGAGCACAACCTTGTCAGTGAAGCAACTTGTCAGATGAAACAGCGTCTGTTATCCAAAAGCTGTTACGAATATATTGACACTGCGTGTTACTTCGGAGGCTGTTTAAATGTGCTATTAATATAACACAAACTGCATCAATATCAATATGCTGTAGCTTCACGTCAAAGTGCTTCCTAGTCACTATATTGTGCGATATAATATCTCACGGAGTTGGTTGCTAGGAATTTATATTCGGGGCTAGCAAGCAGGTATGTCAGTAGAAGAATATGTTAAAGTTTCCTGAACGAATCGGGAAGTGCATACGTCAGTATGTCAGTAAGATACGAATAGAGTGAAATAGACGTCCTTAAGTTTCATGTTCACTCCAGAATACCTCCCAGAAAGCAGTTTCATTTTTACACTAGAATATAACCAGGTAACACATGATGTGTCAACGGTATAGGTACTCGAAATCTTCCCGTTCACACCCGAATACTTCGTAGGTAGCATATAGTTCGATATATATGCGTCCCCAGAATATTTCCCGAATAACTTATGATGTGTCAACAGCAAGTATATAAATGTTTAATGCGCACGCCATAATATGTCCCTAGTAACTTACTCTGTGCCCACGTCAAGTGCTCAGACAAGCTTAATGTGCACATCAGGATATTTGCCAGAAAATGTATTCTTCTCCTGCAAGGGCATGTGTTTATTAATAATGTCGATGTTTGCACCAAACTATTTCCTTTGTATCTCACTATTGGTCAAAGGTAAGTACTCAAAAGCTTTCTGTCCACACTAGAATGTTTCCCAGGTGCTGCACGATGTGTCAGTGGAAGGTACTCACCAAAGTTTCATTTTCACACCGACAGAACTCCCCTGTCGCCACTGTTAAGTGAAATTTACTCATCACTTTCTGGCCTGTCAATTAAAAGATAACGAATGACCATCCGTCTCCGGGAAGTCGGAGTCTGTACCCTCACCTGCGGGGACGAGCGACCATTGACCATTTTCTCCCATACCTAATGGTCATAAAATTCAGAAACATGGTTACCCTAATGGCCAACGGGCATGCAAGTCCATTTTCTATGTATATATCGTTATAGGGTTTCGAAAATTTTATGAAAATTTAGAAATATGGTTATCATAATGACCAGCAGGCCTGAAAAACTGTGGTCTATAAATTTATATCGATACTATCAAAATTCAGGGACGTCTTTATCTTAATAGCACAAGGGCCTCAAAGCTATCATCTGCATTATTTCGATATAATTATATTACTGATAGTTATTATTTTCTTGACGCTTTTAATAATACTATACATTTACATATGAGTACAGATAATTCGATAATTGATCGTAGAGATTTTTCTCAGACCCAGAAAGCCTCCTTTCAAATAACTGTGTTAAGTAAACGTTTCTGTTGTTGAAGAGTGAACAAGGCTGAGGGACCCTTTACGCCAGAAGGAAACCTGTAAGTGACATGGAAATTTTCAGCACTTGAAGGTGTCATGTACTCGATACACATCCTGCTGAGAGGCAAACTGTCAAACGGAAGGCCTAAGATAACGTCCACTGCTCTAGAATGAATTATTACCGCATTGCAGTGTTCCATGATATAAATATCAATTACATATTTTGAGTCCTCCGACAAGATCATTACAATCGATGTAAAGACAAACTAATTACTATAGTAAAAGTATGTTCGAATCGCATACAGCGATCGAGATAAACTAATAGTTTCAATTAGCAATTTTACTGCGGCCACATCACATAAAGTAGTTGCAAAAAAACGCTGGAAGTTGTAACTGACGTCGCTCTCAGGAAATAATTTCTCTGCAAAATAAATGTTTGTTATCAACACTAAAAACTTCATTACTGACAACATTTTCGCAACGAAATCCTGTTTGTCACGAAACCGAAAAAAATCCTGCAATTGTACCAAGAAAGTTACGTTACGCTATTAACAAGGATTCATATTGCAACTATTATTAACTGCTGGGACAAAATATTGAATTACCAGAAGCAAAGTGTAAATAATCACTACATAACTTCTCAGTATTCACAAAGCTTGTTCCGCACATTCCACAACTACATGAGTGTTTTTTGAAAACTGAACAATAATATTACCGTTCAGTCTAAATGACTGAATCTCCGCACACATGTCACACTGTCTGCCGTGATGGCGCCGTACGTCGCTGATGGGATAGCTACATGCAAGAAACTCTCCAAATTTAGTCTATTTAAAAAATAAAGACATATTCATACATTATCACAGTAGGCATCAAAATTCAACATTTTCATTAAATTTATGAAGAGCGTTTTAGAAAATACATAAATTAGGGATGAAATGTTAAGTGTACTTCCTCGCGAAAAACACGAAACGAAAATAGAGATTAAGAGGAACAGGCGTCTTCTTTAAAATACCGAAGACATTTAATGATTTCACAGAAGTTACTTATTTAAAGGAAATTAATTTAATGTTAAAACCTAAATTTACGTCGTCTGTAAATTCCGCGCGTCTCACGCAGTAGGTTGCGTCAGAGTACGCTGTGTTGTCTTTTAAGAAATATTACTGAATTTAATTTCAGTGCAAAAAATAAACTGTAATTTAACAATATTACTTAATGAACAGCAATGCATTCTTTGACGTTACCTACTACATGTGGGAGACGCACATATTTGCGGGTGACAAAAATTCTGATCTTAACATCAAATTAATTTCTTTTGAATTAGTTACTTTACTAATAGGGTGATTGGTAGAGAAACTATCGTTAAGTAAAAAAGAGAGAGCCACAGTTAAAAGCTTTAATAATCAGTAGCTTGTAGTGAAATTAGATTATTTCTCCAATATTTTATATAAAACGCATGCCCGATGATCTCTAAAATTTTCACTGTAGGCAAATAATTTCCGGTATGTATTTGCATACTAGACGACCCGTGACCCGTTGGGTCGTTGTCACGATCGTCTTGTCTGTCTTTCGTGCCCATTTTGCTTCCTTCTCACCAGT
>LQNS02276770.1:14304924-14338939 GCA_001587735.2 Parhyale hawaiensis
AAGAGAAGAGGAGATTCCGCACCAGCCTAGAGGCATTAGGCCAACATATAGGTTATTGCGTGAATTTTTCACGCACGGGTCCACTAGTATCAAAGATTCCTCGCTGCAACAGTAGCGTAACCCGATTCTGACATCACAAACCTGAAAATTTAGGGCCGTAGCGCATACACTCAAATTTGACACAACTATCTTATGTAAATGAGCTGTGGGCTGAATTAAAGTACGTACTAGAGTATCTTGTATAATAAAGCAACGTAGAATTCTCATAAAATCACTCCGTCAGGTATTCAGCTATTTCAACTTATGTGTACACACTAGTGTGCCCGCGCTATCATAAAATGAGAGCGAATAATTTGTGTTGATCCTTCGTCATTAACCATGCTTTCCTTCATGCAATTGGCAATTTTAAAGATCATCCAGATGAGGGTTCACGGCATCCTAATTACCCTAATTACTGAGCATCAAGACTCTTATTTTCTGACATGAAAATAATTCATTACTTTTTGCAGTCAGTTAAGCAACACTGAAAAGAATTGATTCGATTTGGTATCGTAGATACCCTAGTGTGTCATATGTGTCCGGTAGTCTTTTAGTTATTGAAAGACGTTTCCTCGACAATAATTGCATCAAAGTTGGAAGGATAGCAGAAGCAACGAAATCATCTGTGTTAAAAAACTACGAATCAAGATCATGAGAGTGCCAATGGAAGCTTAAGATACCTTCAATGCTGAGATTTCAACTTCGGCAATGCAAGAAGTGCATTTAGACATGAGGCCGCTCGATACTTTGCCATAGATTCGGTGTATGGAGAAGGTAATACTGGTACAAATTAGACTAAGCCTGCCATATCTTCATTTCTGAATTTCAACTGTCCGTAATTAAGATACGTTTGCCATCTTCTGCAACCCGGCCTATTTTCTACCTATAAGTTTTCAATGGAGCTTGAGAATACGATCAGAGCCCCCAACCTGGGCTAATTTCCGCCTATCTGTACTGTTAAACCTGATAGAAAATGGATAAACAAACAGATAAATACACATCGGTCTTTATTATATTGTAGATATTGCGCATGATCTCGGCATGTCCCACTTCCAGAGAATGGAGCTTTGCCGAGAAAAATAGTTCATTTCTGCTTGGATCAGCGGCGGAGGCCTCAAATCCCTGGAAGCGGTGCCGTAATTACGATTTCCGCTCTTTGATCTTCCCGTACATACTCAGATATTGTCTGGAGTCCAGGCCTAGAGCCTGTTTACTTTTGCCTCCCATTCGGAGAGCCCTGGTAATTAAGATAAGCTATGGTATCCTGTCTACAGGCACATCCTCGATTTAAGTCCTGCTAAATGAAGTCCTCGGCGGACGCAAGCAAATCATTTTCCATATTTGACAAGGCCGACAAGTCGTGATTAATATTTGAGGTAGCGTTGTTTTTTTGGCGAGCGTTCTAGCGAGCTAGAGAAGATTTGACGACTTCCAACAGGTGAAATTTTGACTTAGGAAAATGATCTTATACTTATATATATTCCGATCTACTGTATTATATGTTTTTAAGTATATGATATTTTGTTTAATCTTTGGACACACAGCCTTCATGTACACAACAGCTTATTTTTATTGCATTCTTGACTTTAACATTATTCGAGCGGATGTGAACGTTCTTTATCTAATATTTAGATAACTGACTAACTGACAACCTAGCTAAAACTATTAATATCATATAAAACGTCATCTATTCACTAAATTATCTTATTATAATCTAGAATCACCCATTAAATCCCGTCCCGTAAAACTAAACGTTCACCTTCAATCAGTTAAGTACAGACGAGATACTGACTGTTAGGGCCCCCTGCGGAATTCTTACCCGTCCTGGAAGCTAAAGTCATAACTCATCAGCCTCTTGGTGGCGCAAATTTAGGGACAGACAAAGATGACAAGTGAACTCAAATAGAGAAAGACACGAGTTAAAGTGTAGAGTATTGATGGAGAAAGACTCACCGCTTCTAATGGGTACTGTAATGAAAGTAATTTTTTATCTGTAGAAAGTCACCGTTACAGCACAGGTTCACAACATACAAAGTGGAGGAAGGTATTTTAAAAATGTTCGTATGTATAGGGCTGGCGTGAAAGTGCATTAAATATACTGAATCGAACATATAAATTGACGCTAATTTCAAATTTTCCAATGGACGACAAAAAAAATGAGGCAAGGGCAGCAATTCGAAATTATGACCGTGAATATTTATTATTGATGACACAAACTGCAAATTTGCACAATGCAACCTCTATTCGTATCTCTCATTAGCATAATTCATTCATAAAAAAGGCTCCATCCCTCAAAGCTTCTTCCAGCTTTATAGATTGCCGTGCTAATGGGCGACGGTAGTGACTCTATGCTTATTGCTCATGCATAGAGGGCCGGAGCGTAATTCCTGGCGGCTCTCTGGCAATGGGCCTGCTGGTCCGTCTACTGCCGCATATCTAATCTAATTTATTGAGTGGCTTTTCATTAGACACTCCTTCAACAACGCTCCGTAACATATAATCAGGGGCCCTCAACAACGTTCCATGCATAACAAATAATCAAAGATTTAACTCTGGTCTGCAACAATGCCACGCATCTTTTGGTACAAAGAGAAACAAATTTTTCTCAAGCAGCCCTGCACAGCTTTCAATCTTTGGGCTGGTGCAGAGCACTTAGCGAATATGACTCTCTTATGACCGAATGCCTTGCGATGCCCCCAGCATCAATACGTCATTAAAATTCTCACATGTCTGCTCACGATGACTTAAAGCATCGCCTTGATAGAATGATGAGCGGATACGGATTGCCGGTCACCTTGCAGCGTCTCCGAGCACTATGACAAAGTAAGGATTTTTCACTCTTTAGTGCCGGAAAGACTCCACACGAATTGCACGCAGTCACCTTAGCGTTTCGATGATTAATTACCGCATCGAGCACTTGAACTTTTCTTTTAGAGAAATGCTAGCAACTGCATCACAATTCTACAAATTGTTTATGAGCATCGAGCATCTCTGCATCCAACGGTTCTTGAATGAGCAGCAGGTGTCCCGTAGCCTTCTAATAGAAAGACTTCATGCCATGGTCCCGATACCGAGCCCACGAAGCAGCTGTCTTATTAACACCAGAGGTACTAGCAGGTTCACACACGCACCTCGCAACATCTTCTGAGATTGACCACTTCAATCCTGCCTGAATACCGGAAGATTACTCACATTCTCTCCGGTCCTCTGAGCTGCGTACTGTGCATACCATGTTGGCCCAGAATTTAGGCAAGGTAATATTAACCGTCTCTTTAGAATACCCCAAGTCATCTCACCAGCACTGATTTCGGCTCGGACTAAATTCCTTATCATATCCCTCAACTTGCATCCAACATTTTAGTTAAACGCAATGAAGCCAGTAGTTAAAAATTCGAAACCTTTAACTGTACGTTACATCAAATCAACGTTACAACCAATGAAGCCACTTCAGACATTGCGCTTCTGAACTTTTTCTAGTTAATCGTCGAAAAAAAAAAAACAACTGCGTATCTATCGAAATATTTGCTAAAGCGTTAGCTGTCGAGTGAGTTTTGTCTAAAGCAAGTGTCGCTAGCTAACTTTCTGATATATCTTCATGTTTACAGTCCTATTAAAACCTAAAAAGCGCTGCAGTTTTCTGCTGTTGGCAATAATTATTATGACGCGGCAACGCTTTCAGGAAACTAGCTGAACTAACTTGTTGAAGGGGTTACAGTGAGAATCGGCCTTTGAGTGCAATTCTGAGCTAAGGAATGTATATTTGAAGTTGCTCCCGATGTTATGTTGTCCAGCACCCCATAAGAAGTTCAAAATAAGAAAACGTTTGGTTTCAGAAAGCCATTAACTATAACTCACTGCAGTATAAGATTCACATGTTATAATAATCTCTTAGCTTACTTACCAGAGATATCTCGTGGCCTGTTTCTCATAGAAATTCTGCTTCCCTTGAGACTTCTCGTTTTTTGTGCGCCGTTGAAATAAGATTTACGGCGTTTTGAGTTTTGCTAAAATGTACGATTCTATAATACTTTACTTCGACTGAGTAAGAAACAATCCCGTAGGTGTTACTTATATTATAAACAAATATTCTCTCCGTGGGGTTAATATCACTAAAGCTACACTCAGTGAAGTAATATCGGAGTGGTCTAAACCTCTTACCTCCTCTGAGGGACGGCTCTACAGAGGTTCCCAGCGAGGCCGACCAATAGGCATTAAAACGCTGCCCTGCATAAATCCCTTAACAAAGCCAGGATTATGACGCCGAAGTCCGCACTGGTTTGTTAAAGGCAGAGTCGAAAGGCGTCAGTGCCGACGCCTGTTCCGTAGAATTCATCTACTCGGTGTAACGTCAGACAATATGCCAGGTCTACTAATCACAAAATCAAAGAGAAAACGACTTCGGCTAGAGCCTAAGGTGCAGCTGCTTCTGGTATCACCGAAATAGGGCCATTCATATTGACTAACAGAAGGAGGGAAATTAGGCTTCCTAATGAGGTGCAGTCCAGAACTGTTTACATCGGCGAGTAACATTTGCTAGTTACCTGCTGGAGTCTAAAAATGTACCCGGTCGGTGGAGTCTTTGTTTACATCGATTAGGCAGCAGAGGTGTTAGCATAGCGTGCTCCAGTTTGTATTGATTTTTACTTGATAAGTACAGTCCTTGACTTTTACATCGATGAGTCAGCACAGGCGTTAATCTTTGCTATTAAACTGCTGCGTGTCGAATTAACGCGATCCTGACACTCATAAGGTACACATCGATGGAAATTTTATTGCTTCTCACCACCATTTTCATTTGGCTACGTAACAGTTCTCTTCATTAACTAGTAGAGTACCCGCGCTGTCAAAAATTACAGCGAGGAATTTTTGAAGACCCGTCTTCATTTAGCATACTTCTGTTACTAATATACATCTGGAGAATACGCAACAAAAGCAAACTAAAAATGTCGGAAGAGATGGGTGCTCTTTATGTCAATTCATCTATAGCAGCACAATCATAACCCACTTTTAAAGAAGAACTAAAAACTTTTACACTAGCAAGCTGTAAGGCATTGCTGAATTATATTAATTGCCCGTCGCGTATCATAGATACCAAAGGATACGGTTTCAGTACATCTAAGTTCACTTTTTTTCTTGAAGCGGAAATTCTCCGTCAGAGAAAAACAGCAAGCTGAAAGAATTAATATTGTGTCTGCTGCCCCGCGAAAAATCATCGCTTCGTTTATGCTCTGTCGATAGGCTACTGAATTTATACGTTGTGAACTGAGAGCAAACATATGTTCCGATGCATGGAGAAAGTGGTACCTAATACAAAAATCGAAATCATGGCCGCGATAAGAAACCCTGCAAATATCTTTGTTGTCGCGACATAAAAAAAATGTTTCAAGCAAGAAATGCATTCAGATAATAAAGGGATAAGAATCTCACTTTTACTACCCTCTGCAACCTGGTCTTCCATCTCCTTGGAAACGCAATTTGATACCAAAGTCTGCAACATGGCCTATTTTTCGCTAATCTATTTCGTTAAGAAGCTGACACGAAATAAATACATATATACACGAAGCGTTTTATTAAATTAAGAAGAACTGCATTCAATGTGACGATATTATTTTCTAAGGTACTTATGTTGTGCTTGACAGTCGTCATCAGGTTTGCACTGCAACACTTTCAGTAGAACTGAGATAATTTTCATTCCAGGAGAAGTAAATGCTTTTTATCATTCGATCGGTACTGGTAAAGTATGAGATCCACATTTATTTTATAAATATTCGAGCGTCACAATACGTAACCGTAGCTATGATACAAGAATTCTGAGCTAGCCCTCATAAGGTTAGGTGAAGGCCAGGACTGATTCAGCTAGCATTAAAAATTAGGCTTATTCCTACGAGAGCCCATTAGAATGTTAACCGAACCAGTCCTGGCCTTAACCTAACATTATGATTCGCAGCAGTAAAATTAATAAGAAGTTCAAATTACGATATGAATTGCTAGAAGAAACTATCGACCGTTAATATAGAATTTTTGTATCATGGCAACGGTTACCTACAGTAGGGCAGCACTCGAAAAATTTATGCAGTAAATGTGGAACTCATATAGATTTTACCAGCACCATTCGATCTGTAAGACGGGATACTCTCAATAAGCGTGAAGTCCAGTCGATATCACAATACAACAGTAATATGCACCTCCGAAGCAAATACATCAATGCAACAGAGTTTGAGGGTCTTCATGCCTGTCATATGCAAGGCAGGGTTTCCCTTTTTTTCTGCGATCGATCAACCAGAATGTGCCTGTTTAGGGTACTCAACCAGAATCGGTTTCTTTAGAGCCTGACATACCGGGAACCTTCCTGAGTGTGACCCTCACCCAAAATCCTAATCTGCCACAGTTTTAGAGTTTTCAGAATCGATTTACAAGCCAAGTTTTTCATAATTTAATGTGATAAATACCTCAAACCTTACCCTGCTATGGTTAGAACATCTTCAGTGCGAACCACACCCAATCTCGATCTACAACCGTCTGAGGTTCTTCAGGTGCGATCCACCAGCCAAAATCTTTGACCCGCCAAACTTTAAGTCTTCTCAGGTGTCAGTGCGAACGCCTCCGTACAACGCTAATCCTCGGCTCAGCAAGACTTTAGGAGGGAACTTCAAGGCGAGATTAAAAGGCCATTTTGGAGTTGCCTTTAATGAACTCGGGCCCAAATATAATGTGCTCCCCGTATTAGCCTTCCTTGTTCCCTTACAAAAAGAGGGATTATGAAGTTTTGAAGATAAAATGAAAAATTCGTCGGAAAAAATTAGCTGTTCTTCAAGCAGTGCAGACGTAATTTTAGAGCACGCCTCTCTTCTACAAGTTCGTACAGCTGTAGGTAGTTGCTGTTTGGGGAATCTATTTTTAAATAACTCTTCATGAGTGAGCCAGAAATTATGTAACAATTATTGTTTACCGCAGCACTAAACGTGGCTGATGTTGGTCAGTTGGCCGAAGTGAAATTTCATGTACCCAAACAAAAAGTCGTAGTATCTGTGAACAGTCAATTTTGATATCTGTCAAGGTATGTCAAATTTACATATATTCCTTGATTTTGCACTCATAAATATGGCCCACTTAATGGCAAAAGCCCCCTCCTCCCCTGGGAAGAGATCGTGCTTGCAGAATACGGTCCCTTGTCATTACGTTATTTCTGGCCGAAATAAGATGCACCTAGGTATATATGGTTCAGAGACAGAAAAAATTCATTACTCTATGGGCACATCTAACAAACAACTTTTGAGTTGAGACAAAGAAAAGAAAAAGAACATAAATTAGCAGTTAACAGAAATTAGCACGTATCAAATGATACAAGATGCACTAATTCGCTAATATGCTCCGGACATAAAATGGGACACCTATGCTCATTGGGAGACGAAGAGAAATGTCCATCTCAGCAGTAGAGGAAAATTTAGAAATTGGTATGAGCAGCAACTTTCCATGTACCAAAAATAATGACAAGTGAGGAAACTTTCATAAGAGTTCAATTTTTGTGAGTCAAATGCCTCATTAGGGAGTTACGTTTGTACACGTACAATTTTTTTTTAAGCATTGACACACAGTTGCTACGCCATGTCTAATCGTAAAAGACAAGACAACGATGATGTGGGCAGCTCTAGAATGTTTCCCTCTCAGCGAATACATTTAATCAAAATTATTATACATTTTTTATCTCCGGCAAGGAGGTTATGTTTTTGTCGAGTTTTGCCCATTTGTCTATCTCCTAGCCCCTCCATATGTTATAAACAGATCTGTACGAAAGTTACAGCAACTGTGTGGTATGTTGTTTTCTAAGCTCTAGTATTAATATTTATTAAGCAAACCGGCTGGACCGCTAACTCTTTAGTGCATGTTTTGGTGAATGCGCTGACATTCTCTATGCTCAACTACATATTAGAACGATTAACTGAGATAACTCGTTCACTTGACTATCGTGTGAACCCTGTTCATATGACAGAATTTGGCAGTTGCTCGCCTAAGGTACAAACTTACATCCCTTCAAAGCTGCCATACGACGCTTGCTCGTCGCAAAGTATTAACTCCGAATGCAATTAGTTGTACCTAATAGGCTAACGAGTTTGCAGTACATACTGTATCAGGAAAAATATGCTTTCACCTTTTATCGCCCATTACTGTAAGTGCAAACATTTATACGAAAAAGGTAGGAGAAGGAAATAGGCGATTTTTTTTTTTATTTCTGATATTGGAGTTGACACTATAAAGTGCCGTCAGTATTGAGAAAATTTCTCAATACTGACGGTAGGATATTGGTAGGAGAAGGAAAAAGGCAATTTCTTTTTTATATCTGATATTGGAGTTGACACTATAAAGTGCCGTCAGTATTGAGAAAATTTCTCAATACTGACGATAGGATATTGGTAGGAGAAGGAAAGAGGCGATTTTTTTTTATTTCTGATCTTGGAGTTGACACTATAAAGTGCCGTCAGTATTGAGAAAATTTCTCGAAAGTTTTACATTATATGAAGGACACTTCAAATTTTACTCATTTTTACTGTTGCACAGCAGGAACAGTAGCATCGTGATAGTCACAATTTTGTTGTTTTTTATAAAACGAATCAAACATGCGCTGTAAACTGTGAGCAATACGAAGGTAACCAGGCAATGCTATCGTCAGATATTACAGCGGGAGCTGCCTTTGCTCAGATTAATGCATCTAACGCTTTTTATTGCTTAGGATTACAGGCTAATGAACAGTTGGATAATCAAGATAAGGTATGAGGAAGAAATGGATGGAGAATATGAATACGACCGTCGTTGCTCTGCTGAGAGTCATCGATATTGTGAAACTATTCAAAAATGTACGTTATTTTTTAAATTGAACTTATTGGCCACGGTATTTTTAACAGTTTACTGAAATGTTCTTGACAACATTATGATAAGACCGCCTAAATATGTTTAAAATGGTAGATAAGATAGGTAACACTTCGGAGAATGAAGTAACTATTCTTTTTTTTAGAATAAAAAAATGTCACTAGCCATAAGCAGCAGCTGCCTCATTCATTACTAACCACGTAACTTGGAGGGTGGCCTGCTTTCAACGAGTTTTCGAGAAGGGAAATATTCTGGGCATTACTCGGCTAACTCTATGTCACTAACATTAAAAAAAAAAACACACACACACACACGCAAACTAAACCAATAATGGGTGAGTATAGATTGCTGATTTTTTTGCACAAGTAAGAGCCTGCCAGGATATCTTATTGTCCATAAATCACTGATTTTACATAGGGAAAAAATTCAAATAGATTCAAATAGTGACCGCCCACTCAATGAGAGCTGCACAAATCAATTCCCCCAATCAGTTACTCACTCCACAGATTTTTAAGAGAAGAAATTTCAGGTTATGAACACCGATTCAAAATGGATTGCAACCTCTTGCGCCTCTCATATGACGAAAGAGCGAGAACTTCCAACCGTGGTATTCAACTAATGCTTCAAGTTAAAAATAAATAAATAAAGACGGTCCACTGGTTTCCTGTTTATTTTGATTGATCTATCGGATTTCTCTGCCATTTGCGACACTTTCGTTTTTCCTTTTGCAGTAGCTGACAGCAGTTGTTGGCTGCTTCAAAAGACTGGAATCACTTATGCTGTAAGTTTCGTAAAGGCAGAAAAAGGTCGGTAATAATCTTTCCGAAGAGAAATCGGCCACAAGCAAGTAGGTGAAGAGTATCATTCATGTCAGAATGGCAGGGAGACGCGCGAACAATAGAGTGAAATTAACGGAGCTCTTTTTCTCTGATTTTTAGACTGTCGTATGCATCTGTTTTTCATATTGTACGATGGCCTAAGGTAAATAATGTATGGTACTGTTTACAATACAGTATTTCCATTTCGTACATAAGTCAATTACGCTTGTGCCGTTCTATTTTTTTATTGCTTCAGAACAGACGTCGTGTTTCTATTCGTTTGCATAAAAGTGAAGCAATATAAAACTAGTGGCCTTGTGGAAACTAACAGCCCGCAGCATCACATAATTACTCTCCCTCCATAAAAATTATTATTATTATTATTATTAAAACTTCATGCTTGAGCTCCCGCGGACAGGTAATACAACCCAAATGAAACATCTTGCAACACAGGGAAGCCTAAAACGCTGCTAAAGGAAATCCAGCAAAAAAACGTTAACAGCTGACTTAAACGCCTGCAGGCCAATACGACCAAAAGCCGATACCGGCAACAAATTCCAAACCATAACCGACCAGGGCACGAAACCCCAACAGAACTGATTAGTTCGAAATACGACAACCTACGAGTGTCTCTCTCAAAAACCTTGAGGGCAGGGAGAGCAGAATACAACCAATGCTCTCATTATTGTACATTATAAAACATACATAGCTCTGCTACTCTTCTCCTGTGGGGCAGGTTCACTAGATCATTATCAGCGCACAGCCTGCTGGCTTAACTAACAAGTCGGACCAACAAACGCAAGTGAGTGTCAGCAGCTGAAGCCCAGACCGGTGAGCAATACTCTAACACAGGCAGCAAAAATGCATAAAACATCTGCGGGCAACCTGACTGTCACCAAACACAGAATTCACCTTACGCATTAGCCCAATCTCAGTGGAAGCACGTGACACCAACCTCTTAATATGAGGCTCAAAAGTAAGCTTCTCATCAAAGACAACACCAAGAATCTCTGAGGAGCTAGACTCCTGAAGCAAAGTGTCATCAATCTCCAGTTTGGGATGCAGCGGTGCAAGTGTCCGAGACCGACTAATAATCATCGGCTTAGTCTTACTGCATTCAGCTTCATACTCCAGACCGAGCACCCTGCACTATTGCGTGATAAATCCCTATTCACAGACTGAGCGACAGCATCACAAAGGCGAGGAGCTGGTATAACTGCCATCAAAGTGGAATCGTCGGCATAGTTGATCATCGTATTTTCCAGTGAAGAGAACATGTCACTATAGTATAGAGAACGAACAACAGCGGGCCAAGCACAGTGCCCTGAGGGACGCCAGACATAACCCCGACTGAGGCGCTCAAAACGCCGTCAATAGACACACTCTGCGTTCGCTCAGAAACAGACAGAACCCTACCACCCACACGAAAGGACTCCAGCTTGTATAATAGAGTGCTGTGGTTAACCCTGTCAAACGGGGCGCTAAAGTCCAACTGGGCAAGGCGTGCCTCCTACCTGCAATCCAGCGCAGACTGTAAATGGTGTGACACCAAAAACAGAGCGTCACGACAACCCAAGCTAATTCTGTACGCAAACTGATCAGCAGGCAGCAACCCCGTAACCTCAGCAAAACGACCAAGCTTACCAGCGATCAACTTCTCGAACACCTTCGATAAAATGGGAGTCAGTGTGATAGGTCGATAGTTGGCCACATAGGGCGACACCGCAACCTTAAGAATAGGAGTAATATTCCCAGTACGGCAACAACGAGGAAAATTTCCTAACCGCATCAGGTACAGGAAGATCACTGCAAGCTTGGGGGCAAAAACGTCAGTCAGCTGCTTATAAAGCAAAGGAAACATGCCCACCGGATCCACACCTCCATGCGGATCAAGGCCCTCAAGCAGCACCTTGATTGTACCAGATCTGAACGCCAAAGAGGGTCAAGCGACACTGAACCTTGGACAGATGATGACAGCCGGACGCGGACTCATAGCTATAGTTAGTGGCTCACACTGTTGTCGACACACTCTCGCTTTCGCTTTGCTACAACGGGCTGTAGATGCATGGAAAAGTCTCTCATTATTTTTTTCAAATTTTCTTCGTATGGCGGTCCTCTTCTGTCATCATACATCCGGTAACCTCGCATGATTCGTGTCCTATTTTTACTGGGGATAGTCCCACGCAAATACCAAAAGCACAGTTCATCTATCTATATTGTACTAAAAGTCAGTGAACCGTGCTTGCTTACTTACTTATTTTTTACTTGTGTCTTGTTTGACACAGCTTCTTGCTTTTAGACGGGACGAAATTCGATGGATATCTGTGATACGGAAGTTGAACTGAGATGGACATCAAGAACAGGCATGATCAATTCAGCGGTTCCATGGACAATGCAACTGAAATACGTTAAATATAACAATTTGACTTTGCTTACAACTTGGGTGTTGAATATTCGTTAGAGAAGCAAAGAATCTGTTGATGGTGAACCGAACGGGCCGCTCCTTGACGGGCAGAAGAGGACGGCCGAATACCGGGTGGTCTATGCCCAGATGAATAACACCTGCTTTTTTGTGGAAGCAAAGACGATCGCAGTGACGACAGACCGGGTCACGGGCCGCCTCTAGTAGAAGACTAAAATTGCTATAACCAAGAAACAAGTCATTTTTGCCAAAAAAAAGTGAGCTGTAGAAATATTAAAAATTGCCGAACCTGAATTACAGTTGAGAAAGAGGTAAGAACAATAAAGGTGCAAAATATATTGTATGTTATGAAACAATAATTCCAGTCGTGTTCCAAGGGCGTCAGGTGAGTGCGCAGTTTGCTCGTGTATCAGGTGTAGAGCTGCCAGCAGTGCTTTGCGGGTCTTCCCAAGCGGAAAATCTGTTACAAACAGCAGATGCCAAAAAATATAGCATCGGATAATATCGGCAGCTTGTCTAAAATTTCCCGTTAGGTTGTGGACTTATTGTTGCACTGAGTACTCGGGCAATTAGCTACCTCGAAATAGTAGAATTATTATCGCTGAAACACAAAAGTACAGAAAGGTTTCATGCAGAGAGAGGAAAAACAAATCATGCACTTCGGGGGAATTAATAACTCAACACCACTGAAATGTGTCAGCAATATTGAATTATTTCACAATAGTGACTCTTCTCCAGCACACTCGAGTACCTGAAAATTAAAACGCTGAAAATCACAGCATTACCTCAGAAACACAGGCTCCCCTAAAATAGGATAAAAACAACAAATTTCTCCAAGAGGATTAAATGCACCAAGAACACTGAATATTCAAGTGCACCTGAGGAAGTTCACAATAATTGAGGTGATTGTCAACTCAAAAACACTGAATTTCTTCAGAAGCCCTGAAGTAGCTCAAAACACAGCATTATTTTACGGTGTATTCACAAACTTTCCTTTAAGGTGCTACATTAGTCTGAGAACACCAAATTATCTCGAAAAGAGTCAGTCATCGCCAAAACAAGTCCTTATCCCAAAATCTCTTTATTATCTTAAAATCACTCAATAACAACGTAATTACTTAATTAGTGACATCGGCATCACAAAAGTGCATCAAAATTGTTAAATTGCCCCTAAGAAATACACAATTCTTTTTAAAACTTTTAATTTCATCAAAATTACTTGAATATAGGATCCAACATCACAGAATTACATTAAACATAAACAAATTAATGATGCCTGATACAAAGAAAATACTTAACTAGAATTTCACGTAATTGACTTAAGGTCTAGTTCGAATTCATATTACTCCAAAGCGCTTCATCACCTCGCACCTCCTAAATACTTCGAATTACTCATGTTTCTTACCAACTCGCAAACACCTCAAAATCACCTATGTATCTCATTACTTTAATTTCATGTACCTAGTCCCATCACTGTATCGTCTCTAAGTAATTTTGAATACATTTATGTAACAAAAATCTGCATATCCTAGTTACCTTGTTAATTCATTACCGACTAAGATACATTCGATTATTTTTAAGCATTTTTCATTAATAAAGTCACGTCTATAGCTACCTCAAAATCACAAATTCCAGTATAAATCATTGACAGCCCTATATATATAAATGTACTTTGCTTTTAAATTATTTAAATATATGCTTATCATGTTATTACCTCCAAAAATACAACTAAAAGCTTCCTATCATAAAAAATGATTACACCAAATCTGGTAAACCGCATATTGGATTCAAATAAGAGCCTGCTATGCTCGTTATGGGCACGTTCGAGTGTGGGCCGTAATTTAGACTATGAGGCTTGAATTGTACGACACTTTAGGCACGTGAGCTGGCTTCAGCCCGCTGAATTGGGTTCCAGGCCGAAACCCTTAATCGGTTATTCTTGAAACTTCCAGGAACGCAATCTTCTTTTGAAAAAATGAGTTTTCAGCAGGCTCAACTTATTAGCGTTACTTTCAACACTCGTAACACGTTTTAAACTGACAAAGCCAAAGCTTCTGTCTGAAATTGCGGGCGAGTGAAGCCTCGACCCGAACGAAACAAACAAAACAAATGCCATTTATTACCTCGAATACAGGGTACAATGGATACACCTATCGAGGTTTTCTTGTTGCCTTAATTCTAGAATTTTGAAGATCCAGTAGTGTGAAGAGAAGGATAAGCAGTCCTTGCTGAGTGTCTTTAGGATCCCTCATCGTGCATCGCCTGGCCTCTCGGTGCTGGAGTGCTCCACGCAGTATAAATCCGTAGCGTGCCGTCCGGGGAATCGAACCCGGGCCTTCGTTGATGCCCAATATTTAATTTTTCTAACCCGCTTAGAATTCTCCCACAAAAGTTTAATGACTTCTACACTCATTCAAGTACATCAGATCGCTTAATTGCCTCGCTGACACTATTACCTGAGAAACGATTCATTTCCTCACTAAACAGTCTTATGCTGTTGCCCGCAATATCTGAAGTAATTGCCTTGCCTTTGTCTGTGATTTTTTCTTTGAATTTTTTTACTTTTTCGTGTGGCTATGGGCGGAAAGGATTGCCGCTGTTTCCCTTTTATTCCATGGTTAAGTTAAGGTTGAAGAGGTAACCTAAGATAGCTACAATTTTCTGTGTGACTTCAAATTTCTCTAGAAGCTTTATAAATTATTTATATTTTACTGAAACGATCTAAAATTAAAGTTTATCGTTATTTCTTCTAAAGTCAACAGCAAAGTAAAATCAATTTGGCCGCTTACCCAAGCTAGGAAATAGAAATGAGCTAGTTCATGCTACCAGTAAATCCATGTTAGGCTCCGCAGGAATGAACGGCTGTGGTCTACCACAGCTTGTTTCAGANTCTTAAGAATCTTCTAAAGTCAACAGCAAAGTAAAATCAATTTGGCCGCTTACCCAAGCTAGGAAATAGAAATGAGCTAGTTCATGCTACCAGTAAATCCATGTTAGGCTCCGCAGGAATGAACGGCTGCGGTCTACCACAGCTTGTCTCAGATATAGCGTCCTTTGAAGGACGGCTCATATAATTATGTATAACAACTGCGACCTATCAACCTGTGCTGAACTATTGCTAGTTTGGTCACTGCCCTCGCAGAGTCGCAGTAGACTTGGAACATTAAGACCGCTGACACATCATGTAATGGCAAGCATCACAGACACACTTCCGTGGCTAGGAAGCGAGCCTGAGACTATGAGGATCCTCACAATGAGAGCATCGAAAGGAAGAAGAATGTAGCAATAATCAGGTGCTGTCTTCAAACAGAAGAGGTCCTCCTTAACTTCCCTCTACCTGAAGACAGCAGAATATCTACAATATTTTGTCTAATTTTCATGGCGTCTCTCGTCTACAATCCTGCCAAAATCTTCCCAAAATGTACAAAAAGGCTGCCATCGTTTGCAACCGGGTCACCACTTTTATGCTTGCGTTACCAAAGATGTAATTTCGAAGCAGCACCTTCCATTTACGAAGGCGGCGGCTTCAACGATTTTGATTTTCTTTTGCGTCTAATTTCCCGAAATCCCCACTTTAGGTTCCTAATTTTCTGAGGAAGGAACTCATTTCATGGCTGCGATTCTTGAATAAATTTCTAGCGCCGCTGGCCAGAAGTCGAGGGAAAAACGGGACACGGCGCCATATTTTGGGACTAGCTGCAGGGGCCTGCCAGAGTCGGCTACTCTGTTCCTCTGTATTTTTTCTAATGTACGGAAGTGAAATATGGCGCTGATTTGGTAGCCACAGAGGTGTACCAAAGCAGGCTATTATGCTTCTGCGTATCTTTCTATTACGCTGTAATGCACTAATTTGTACCGATGTAGTCTGTATTACCAGATCTGATACAGACTGACACCCTCCGCTGATTATGGGTCGTTCACAAAAATGAAATATCAGCATTTCACAGCCCGTTTTATGTGAAGAAAATGTGAAGGCCATAATAATTATAGTCGACACAGCGGGGCTCTTCCCGTGTGTGTGCCCTGCATAGGCAGTGGCTGTTCCGATGTTGGTGTCCGTCAGACGGTTGTCGCTGTACTGTGCTTCGGGCGGTGTTTGACTTCGGGGTTCTAGATGAAATTTTCATGGACAAATTTAGATCCAATAAATAATTTCATTCGTTAAAATAAAATAGAAAAGCTGCACAGTCCCCATGGCCCATGATTAAGTGAATACCGCCTCTGAGATGTACTGTACCATATTATGCGTAGATGCCGAGCTCACAGTATAAAGGCTTCACACGCGGCGCACAACTGTACTTCAGAAATCACTACCCGTTCTCTGAGTCATTTAATTTCCAGATCAATGAGTGAGGCATGAGGAGAGTTAGAGACTTTATTCTGCAAACTGAAGCACACTTAAAAGTCGACCGGATTCAAATCAGAACTTCGCAAAGGCCACTGGTTCTTGCTGCTAAACGCTGCTATGTGGGCTGAAATGCAGCACTGGGTAGGTACTTCTAAAGCTAAGAAACGCCGCTGACATGTTGGAGGGCGTAAAATGCTCTATCAAAGCTTTCAAGCTCTCACTAGATCAGTTCTGCTGTGAAGATTTCTTTAACGCTTCATCTGACGTTGATTTTTAACCCCTGAGAGCACCAAAGCGAGAGAGGACCTGCCAACCAGTTGCCGCTACTGCAGCCCAAAGCGTCCCAGGCCCATATGATTGACCTCGGTCCATTACCGTTAATAGAGCTATATATTGGCTCACCCTCAGTCATTCCAATGTTTATTGCTGTCGGTTGAGCACCGAATTTCTTCGCATAGGTAAACCACAAGTCGAGCACCATGCCATACCTCATTTGAATGAGGCTGCGATGACTACTTACGCGTCAGGTCCTGATAAACAGTTTTAAGTTCCTGCCGTTTGTGCATCTTACAGGAGGTCTGGAAGATCATTCCTGAGGACTCGAGGCATCGAAGTTGAGACCGGCCCATCGTCTAGGATTCTTTTATGACTTCTCATATGTGTTCCTGGCAGCTGAACACTTCGTTTGCTGCATTTGCCAGCGTGATTGCCTGCTGTACCAGTTTCTTGGAACTTTCTTATAACGTTTCATATCATTCCAGTCCATATAACAACTCTTCTGCAGTTCTCGGAAGATTTTTATACTTTGACTCGAAAGAATACTTTTCTGTCGGTATATAGCCGTCTGCAACTTCACACTTCCAAACGACAATGCGCTGAAATGACAAGTGCTCAATTTTATGACGAGCAATGAAGAAATCGGGGATATCGTTCAAGCAATTATTTTCTCTCGTTATTTACGATTGCGCAAGCCGTAGGCACTGTACATATTCGTAATTATAAGTGTTATAACTTTTTGAACTTTGTTTCCAAAATGAAAGTCATGCATCACGATTAGATTGACTTTTTGGCGTCATTGAAGAAGCCAAACTCTATTTTCAACACACCTTTAAAGAAGACTCTCCCAAAACACAAAAGTATTAAATACACATTGTAGCCAATGATATGAAACACGAAACAATGCCAAAGGCCGCTACAAGTCAGTTTAACTGAAAATATATCAGTGATACAGTCTACATGGCTTATATAGTGGAGGAGAAACTCCAGGATACTGAGAAAGCCGTAGGCTACAAAACAAGTCAGATTTCTCAAACTGACAAGGCTTGTAAAGCGAAAGTAAGAGTAGAAACTAGAACTCCAGTATATTATGATAGAAATACAATTATCATTGATCCACTTTCAGTTAAACTGACTTGGAATGGCCCTGAGCACGGCTTCATATCATTGACTGCAATGCGTATTTCGTACTTTTTTATTTCAGGGGGGGACCTTTTTAAAAAAGTGTTGAAAATAGAATTTAATTTTTTCGATCATAACAAAACGTTCATCCAATCGTGATGCAGGACTTTGAGCTTAGAAAAACGTTCAAAACCTTATAACCCTACCGTATATATGTTGATAAAATCCCACAATAATTACTGTCTGAACGCCCATCATGACGCTGACTTGGTAGAAGCTGCGGGTGGCTATAGAAAAGCGCCAAATTATTGAGCGATTTTTTCTCTATTGTACTCAAATGGAAGGCGCTACGGTCACGTTTCGGCATGCACCCACGCATCCTAAGTGGAGGGGACCAGATGGTCACTGGCACAATCGGTCATTGAAATGTTCCCTTTTCAGGCACACTGCCAAGTTGCTCGTTCCTCAGCTTGCGCTGGCGAATGGATATGGTAACGCACATTACTAGTCAGTTAAAGATTGTTTGCAAGCCATAAATATGCTTACGTTTGTCATACGGTACTTAAAAGTATCTGCATGATTCTTCGGACGTGGTGAAGGGAGCGTTATACACACACTTCCGGGCTTGTGCAGAGGTGATGCTGCGTTCCGTGACCAACAGGCGGGCAAGTAGCGAGTTATCTTCACACTGCACGTACCAGCTTACCTTGGGTTTGTCTGGCACTTATCGCAAGTAGGCCTATGCGTCCAGTAATTTTTAGAAATTAGGGTTTAATGCTGGTGATGCTTCGAATGTGAAGGGGCAGTTTGCTAAGAACCTCGCACTCCTTACAGTAATATGGAATAAAGATGTGTAATATGGAGAACATTCAGACTATCCTTCGGCATGGGAAAGAGCACGACTACAGGTGATGCCCTACTGTCATTCCCACGAAACTACCAATCAGCAAACGGAATTCTATGGGATTCTACTTAGACTCCAAGATACTGATTATATAATTAACTAATTACAAGCATGTCATTAGGCCGTCGTTCACGAGAAGACAACAAGCACGCAAAATGTTCTGCGTAACTCCTTGGCTCAAAATTTTGACTACTCCTGCAAGAACAGTGCAATAGCGAGTGCCAATGGTAAAGTTTTATCTATCGCGTCTCTTTTACTATTAGATAAGTTTTAAATTCTCAGATATATGTACATACTTCAGCATGATGCTCAAATCCGATAAGTAATGCTCATCGTCGCGGAAACGTTTCTTCAGTGCACTTGGCAAGTTTCGTATCATATGCTACTGTGGGGCGTGAACGGGTTGCTCACTTTGAATTTAACTCGCTCCACGAGACTGCTATGCTAATGAAAAAACTGGTAACGAACGAATGATTCAGATATTCTATAGCTACTATAAAATTGAAGCTCGCTACGCTTCGATTCTTCGACTAATAGAAATACGATTGACGATTGGAGACGTTTCATAGTACAGTATAGCCTTTATATATTTTATTGCATTGTTTGAAGCAATGATTTTTTCGCAGCTCTATGCTACAAATTTCTTTAATGCTATGCAGAGGTAGACTTATCCGGCCGATTCCGGCCATATTCAGACAGCGTACCTACCGTAGCACAAAAGCCGGGGGCAGCAGACATCCAACCTCCAACATCACTCTCTTGGCTGGTCCACCTTACCCTCATCTGGTGCTGAGGTGTGCCAACATTATTGACACGATACGTTAATTTGCATCAACTTTGCAGCAAATGAATGTGCACCATCTTCAAAGTAGGTCTGGAAGTGTCATATTTATGGGCCTAGCCTCTATTTAACGTAGAGCTCTAGAAATTACTCCAAGGATACGAAGTTTACAAATGTATTCCTTCACGTGTTAAAAGTTCTCAGGAGAAGTAGAACGCATGAAAGTTCGAGAAACCAACTCGAATCGTAGATAATTCAAATACAATTTAAATGAAACCATCATGGACGAACTGCTAGTCTAGCTTCTAGATTTGAACCCGGTGGCAACTAATTTGAGCCACTGCCGTGTGATCACAGCTATTCTGATGCAACTCACCGTGCTTGTACGATCACCTCCTTCGCTGAGAATTTTTTCGTCAGACATATCTTAATGATTTGGACATAACGACAAAGCTCATTCCAGACCGGAACGTGAGTCGGAGCTGCTCTCCAGGAATTGGCTGTTTGGTCAGTCTATACTGCCAGATATTTAATGTATTCTATGTAGGTAAAGAAAACGCAACATTAGGCCATCTGCGGGTGCAATTAAACGATTAGGTCAAAAAATTAGGCCAGATTATTATCATTATCAACAAAACTACACGCTTGAGCTACCACGGACAGGAAGAGCAACCGAAATGAAGTCTAATGAAACATCGGGAAGCCCGAAACGCTGCCAAGGCAAATCTAACAGAAAACCATTAATAGCTGACTTAAATGCTCTCAAGCCGACACCATCGAAAGCCGATCCCAGCAATGAATTCCAGACCGAAACGGACCAGGGCAGAAAATACCAACTGAGCTGACGAGTTGGCTCCTAACAGTCTCCAATGTGAAGTAGTGCGCATAAGCCGCAGACCGTGTATTTCTCCCAAAGACCTTCAGGGCATTGACAGAAGAATAAAACCAAAGTATTTTTGCATACCTTTATTATATCCTTATAATACATAAAGAAGCCAGCCACTCTTCGGCCATGGGGCAGATTCACCAGATCGCTGTCAAAACTTAACCTGCTGGTTGAGCTAAGAAGTGTTTCCAGCTGACGCAGGTGACTGTCAGCAGCCGAAGCCTAGTCCGGTGAGTAATACTCCAACACAGGAGGCATAAAAGCTTCTACGGATTACATCTTTGTCACCGAACACAAAATTTTCCTTACACAGCAACCCAATTTCCCTCAAAGCTCGTGACACGAGACCCCCAATATGCGCCATCAAAGACAACACCGAAAATCTCCAGGCAGCTAGACTTTGGAAGTGAAGTGTCATCTATCTTCAGAGGTGGATATCATGGAAAAAGTTTCCCAGACCAACTGGCAATCATAGATTTAGTCTTGCCGGCTTTCAACTTCGTGCTGCAAACGGAGCACCATTCAAGAATGAGCGACAGGTCCCTATTTAGAGACTGGGCGACAATATTATGCAAGCTGAAGGTAGGTATCACTGCTACCAAAGTCGAATCGACAGTATAGTTGATCACCGTGTTCTCCAGCGAAGAGAGCACATCACTAGTGTACAGCACAAATTACAGTAGGCCGAGTACGCTAACCTAAGAGACGCCCGACAGAACCGCGATTGAGGCACTAGAAAAACCGTCAACAGATACACTCTGCGTTCGCTCAGAAAATAAAATCAACTAGAGCACTCTCAGAGCGCATACCTCCCCCAAGCAAAGCAATGGTAGCAAAAAATTCAAATTGGCTCTGAAGCCATGATTTTCTTTGAATCAACTCCAAAATCTGATCATTTGTGCCTTTTGATACTAATAACAGCTTGTGCAATTTTCTTGAAGAACCGTTCATAACGTTTTGAGTTATGCTGCTAACAAGCGTTATAACAAATATGAGTCAAACATACAAACGAACCAACCGATCTGCACCAAAATTTAATCATTTATGTCTTCTAATATTACTTACAAATCCTATAAATTTCATGAAGATCCATTCATTGTTTTTTGAGTTAGTGTGCTAACTATCACAAAAATTAAAAACAATGACAAACGAACGAACGAATAAACAGATCATTACCAAAAATTGACCATTTACTTTTCGTTATATATCTAACAATTCATGTGAATTTGATAAAAATCCGTTCAGACCTTTTTGACTTATGACTTTGAGAAAAATGAGGCAGACAAACAAACATACAAAAGGATGAACGGATCTTCACTAATAGTTAATCATCTGTTCCTCCAAACATACATAACAATCCTTGGAAATTTTGCGAAAATTCGTCCATAACTTTTTGAGTTATCTTGGTGACAGACACACAAAGAGCCAAACAGAGACAGGCAGACAAACCCGACGAAATCATAATAACTAGAGCACTCTGAGAGCGCATACCTCCGCCAAGTGAGGCAACGGCCAAAAAATTCAAATTGCTTCTGAAACCATAATTTTCTTTCTATAAACTACAAAATCTAATTATTTGTGACTTTTTATATTAATAAAAGCTTGTTCAATTTTCTTGAAGATCCGTTTATGACTTTTTGAATTGTAGTGTTAACACACGTTATGAAAAACATAAGTCAAACATACAAACGAACTAACCGATCTGCACCAAAATATGATCATTTATGTCTTTTAACATTACTAACAATCACTATGAATTTCATAAAGATCCATTCATTATTTTTCAGTTATTGTGCTAACAAGCATAAAATTAAAAACAGTGACAAACGAACGAACCAACGGATCATTACCAAAATTTGGTCATATGTATTTTGTTATATACCTAACAATTCATGTTAATTTCATCAAAATCCATACAGAACTTTTGGAGCTATGGCATCGAGAAAAATAAGGCAAACAAACAAATAAACGGATGGACATACCTTTACCAAAACTTAATCATCTGTTTCTCTTCACATACCTGACAATCCCTGTGAATTTCATCCAAATCTGTTCATAACTTTTTGAGTTATCTTGGTGACAGACAAACATACAAACAGACAGACAAACACGACGAAAACATAACCTCCTTTACGGAGGTAATTAACCTCCTTAGCGGTGTTAATAACGATTGAAAGAACCTTACTAACCACCCGAATCTATTCTTACTTGTAGAGTAGATATCTTTGGTTGACCCTGTAGAATGCCTCACTAAAGTGCTACTGTACAAGGCGTGCTTGAGAACGACTATCCAGGGCGCACTGGCGTCAAACTCGCCATTCTGTGTACGTTCATCACTGTGCATGCGTTCAAGTAAGCTTCTTTGCCCGGTCACAACCACGAGAAGCACTGCAATAAGCACTACCTAACCTAACCATGCGTAACCTAACCATACCTAACCTTACCTGGGATTACCTAAATTTACCTAACCTAATCTGTGATACAGTGAGCAGCACAGCACACGAAATTGAACGCCGCCCGCACGCACATCGATACACCTACACAGAATCCTCGGAAACGTACATAGCGCATGGTGAGTTTGACGCCTGTTCATCCAGCACTGACTGTAAATAGTGTGACGTAGACAACAATACGTCACAACCCAAACTAGTGCTTTTCACAAACTGACCACAGATTATGGCACAAGTATACGGCATCCTAATATCTGAATGCACGTCTTGCATTGAAATCGAAGCACTGAAGAGATCTAAATCTTCGATTAGCACGCTTGTATGCATCCTCATTCTGTTTTTTTTTTCACAGATATTTTCTTTGCATCATTTTCCCTCTTCAAAGTTGACTTCATTCGCCAACGAAACAGCTCTTTGCTGAAAGAGAAATTTTTCGATGTATAAAGGCGAGTTCACATTAGCAACTTTCGTTGCTGTCACAGTCCGTCGGTCAGCGAATGACGTCGCTACTCTGACGATTGACTGAGCTACTGTGGGCGACGACAGACTACAGCAGGCTGTATTATTGACCCCGTCGGCGCGATCTTCGAGTGAGCGTCATTTTATGAAATACTTGAATGAACTGCTTTTTGATACAGAGTTTCAGCATAAAACAGTGTTATTTCCATATATAAACACAAATTAACGAAAGAGAAGCAAACATGTACCAAATATCCTACAAATTTAAGGTAAAGCGCGCACCACGCTACAGCCATGGCGGCACGGCTACTAATTTAGGTAAACATTTTATGACCAGTGGGCCAGTATGGGTCTGCTACTTGCTACACTCTGCAAAAAAAAAAAAAAAATAATGGCATGTTGAGACAGGTTGCCTAAACGATGAAATTATACAGCAAAAGAAGTGCTTAAAATTCTCATGAGTTTTTTCCAAATCTTATTGCAAAACCTCATAGTTCAGGCATTTTACAAAGTGAACCTAACCTACCATGCTTTTGTTTTGTTAAATGAGAGCAGCAAGATATCTAATGGCACTTAACTGGCAGGGCAAGATTTGTATTTATTCATTCGTTAAAGCTGTATACTGTACATTGTTTTTACAGATAGAACAATTCGTGCTACCTTAATCAATTCTCACCCACTGCCTCTCGACAATAAGTGGTATCAAAACTGATTTTTTTTCTATGAAGTTTGACATAACAATATTATCAAAAAATGTAAGTAATTGATGTAACTACGCTCGTAATTTCAACCAATTTGCGTTGCGGATCTATGGTTTTCTGTTAATTTGATGTGTGGATAACGTTCTATACAGTAGCAACGCACCGGTCACACACCCAGTCAACTGTGAAGCCCCACGAGCCTGTCAGCAACATTTTCATTGACCGACTGATAGGCTCAAGGGAAACGAATGTTGATAATGAGAACCCGGCTTAAGACACTTTGCATCCATGATACCGAGTTGAAATTAATATTCTGAGTGGATGCTTGACTGCCTGCAAAAAGTCATTATTTTGTTCCATGTCCGAGAAAGTAAAGAAGGACGTCGCTGTCCAGTAGGTGTGAAGCCAAAAACGCTTTTGTCTTATGCTCCTCTACGTTGGCAGTTGCATTAATGAAAGTGTGGGGATGACGAAATAGCACAAATTCTTTATCGTAATTTTTGACGGTCGTATACACTATTAACATGCTTCAACTTAGTATTGGCGAGTTTAATGGTTCCTTCATCAACCATCCGCTCATTGACTGCCAACAGAAACTATCAGCTATTAGCATAACCATTTTCTTGTCGGGGCTCCTAACTGCTGCTAAAAATTCGAACCTTATTTTCGAAAAATCCTTTGGACGTTCAGAGGTCAGCGCCATAATGGAACTTACCATAAACAAATTAGTTCGCAGGACCCCATCAGCGCCAGTAAGTCGCCTGGAATAATTGGAAAATGAAAATTTCATTCAGTAGTTATTATGTTCGCCGAAACTTATGGGGGCGACTTCGTTAAAGAACCTCGGCCCGTCGTTCAATTCTTTCTGAAGCGACATGCTATACTTGCGAAGAAAGGGTGACATGACTGTTAGGAATATCGTTTTTTTTTTAAGGATAAGGTACCTCACAAAGAGAAAAGAGCAACTGCAGAACTGCAGAAACAGAGATTCTTACTAAAAAAAAAAATGGATGACGTCATAGTGGATCGTGAAGCTGGGGTACTTACTTATCGCTTTTTTTTTTTTTGCTAATTAATAATTAATATTACTGAGGCTAGTGCTCCTCTTGCACGCAATAAAGTGCCTCGATCGTCTAAAACTCCGTATTATTATTTTTTTTGTCCTGGCAAGCACAGTGTATAATGCAACATTTTTTTACATTCAGTAAAAAACTTTTATACGCTGTAAAAATTGGGTGTGGAAACCTACTGTGCCTGCATAGTGCATACGTAAGTGAAGCAGCAATCACTTAGAATTTCTTATATCGGTGAAAAATGAGAGTCATAGCTCTGAGTAGCAAAGAAAATGAAATAATTAGGGTGGTTTAGAATATAAGCATGTTGATACATACTTCTTTGCCATAGTATACCAAAGATCTCCACATGTGTTTTATTTACGCTTAAAGAAAATTAGAAAGGCAAACATGGTAATCTGCTTATGCAAAAATATTCTCACTCGAACGTGCGTATCACGTAACACCAGTAAGGTATACATAGTGCCAATGCTTGCCTTATGGCTAGGATGTGATCGAGAGGCAATACTGCCATGTCCTATATATAAGATAAATATCAACATTAAAACCTACCATTAATTAGTTAGGATATAAGTATGTCAAGAGGAATAGATGATAAACTTTGGTGAAGATCCCCTCAACCATTTGTTGGTCTACCTGTATATTTATTTGTTATAACTCAAGCACTTACGAACCGATCTTCATGAAATTTTCATGAATTGCTAGGATAGTTAAGCGACCCATACACGCTTAAATTGTTTTCCAGTTTGACGTTCACCCTACAAGCTCAAACTTTTCATCAAGTTTTCAGTTTGTTCTCGAGTGTCATCGTGGATGCACAAAGGTAAAGATAAAGTCAACTTAGACTATATCCTCAATTGGGAAACCCACATGCACTGGTTTGTGCAGCAGGTATAGGCCCACTGGACCCAGATGAGTAAGTGTAGTTGCAGTCAACCTCGGGTCACCAAGAACTATGGCGCCAATTTGACATAAGGAACAAATGACCCGAGACCCCCCACCCTCCTCATCTCTGAAGAAGGCAGTTCCGCCACGGCGCAGTGCACGTGCACACAACTGCCGAGTCAGCACACCAAGATCTGCAAAGAGCTCGCTGCCTGGCTGGGCATCGAACCGGCGAGCGATTCAAGGTGTTAGAGCTGAGAACGGAAGCAACAGCGTTGGCTCCTGGCTTAGCGTAGAGGAGTAAAATGAAACAAAGGAGACGAAAGCGGGCTCGGCAATGGTGTAGTGAACGATTTGGTCATACTCATTTATGAAATGAAGTGCTAATTAGTGAACCTGATGCTTACAAGAACTTTCTACGCATGAACGGAGTATCATTTGACAAGCTATTGGAGCTTGTGAGACCATATATTACCAAAGAAAACACAGTTTTGCTTACTGCGATATCCCCATTTGAGAGACTCTCAATAACTCCTCGCTTTTTGGTTACTGGAAACTCCTTCGAAGACCTAAAATTCCAGAGTGCTATTTCTCATCAAACCATTGCTGGTATCGTTATTGATACCTGCAACGCCGTCAACACATGTTTGCAGTGGTACATAACGGTAAGAACATACCGATTATATCAAGACATTTTTATTAATAAACTAAATTATGAACAACACTTATGGCATAAAGTCTTATATATACCTACCCTTGTATCATTATAGATGAAAGTTTACAAAATGAATATGTTCAAAAACAATAATAATCGTAAATAAACGTTAATGTACAAATTATAACATTCTAGATGAGCAGATGAACAACATACGTTCAAAACTACATTATTCTGGCTGTCGCAGCTCCAGAACCGCCGCGAAAAGTGCCGTATATTCAGGACTTGTTCATCAAATGTACATGTGTTATCTGTATCTATCGTTTCCTATCAATGCACGTTAAATATGCGAAATAATGTCTTTACGGGATGTGTTTTTTATAATCTCTAAGCGAGTGATATCTAGCGTAAAATCTGCTAGTCTGGTTCACCCAGGCATTGTTGGCAAGAACCATCTGCCGAGTGTTATTGTATGCTCACTCTATTAGAACCCTCCGTGCTGGTTAGACGTACTGGCCATAACGTCTTGGTAAGTGAATTTTTACTTTAATTCTTATTTTTGTGAGCTTCTAGTGAAATATTAGGTAGTTTGATATCACCTAACTTCTCTCGTAATTAAAAGTATCCGAACCAGAAGTCTAGGTATCGCTGGCTGGTATCAGCCACTATGCGATCAGCTGACAGGTTCACGTGTTGACCTTCCTCCTTAGGCCAACACCTCAATGGCTATTGACTGCTTTCAAAAGCAAACGAAGTGTTCCCCGGTGCCTGCAATGTAGTATTTTTTATTTATAGTGACTAGGTTAGTAGCTTTTACCTGGATCAGGTCAATGTGTTGTCCAGCTGTTTTGTTGTTTTTACCTGGAGCAGGTCAATGTGATGTCCATCTGTTTTATTTCTTTTGGTAATAAGCAGGTGCATTCGCTGCGGGCGAATGCACTTACAAATATATGAAACTAACTGCGGAGTGACTACAATTGCCTCCTGTCATTCTCGTAGGCTTCAGTCATAAAATGTAGGTAGAAAGGGCGTTGGTCCTTTGAATTTTGGCAGTCACGGGATTGCGGTTTAACCTAGAAGTAAGGGCATTCCCCTGTGTTGTGTGTACATTGCTCTTTGTTAAAAGTTTTTGTAAGTTTTTATGGGCTAGCTAGTGGCCTTCATCTGTGTTGTGTGTACCCGCTAACGTTACAGTGAGTGACATAGTGGGAGGGTAGCTTAGGTTAGCCACTATCATTTATGGAATTAAGGCCGGCCAATATGACCCAAGCCGGTCAATCGTTCTGGGCTTGAAAGTTGAAATTACATCCTGGCGCCTAGTTTGCTGATCAATGAGTGGGATCGGGGTTGCGACTGCGCGTTACCTAATGGTTTAATAGTGAATATCATTTTAACCTGAGCTTTTGCGTGTCATTTTTGTGTAGCTATGCTGGGCAGTCACATTTTTTTATAGCCGGCAACAGCTTGGTAAGATTCATCTTCAGGCGTTTGAGTCAGCTGTTAATGGCTTTTTGCTGGAGTTCCTTTAGCAGCATTGTGGGTTTCCCGTCGTCGCAAGATGCTTATTTAGGTTGTATTACATGTCCTTGGGAGCTCAAGTGTGAAGTTATAATAATGAACCAAGTAGGCCTAAAATAGGGTGATAATTTCTGCCCCATCGCATCAATTGGAGTAAAGATTTGTTTATTATTTGCTGGACTCACTGTGGAGTCTGGTGTCATGCTTGTGATGTTAGTCGTTATGAAACAGCGACGCTGTATTGGCATCTATTATTTAAATGTATTTGTACCCACATGCACGGCATGCAACGCCGCCGTATGTGGCACCAGCTGAACTATAGTGCTCCATACTCTTACGGCTGGTGTAAATGATTCATGCAGCCCTGAATAAGTTGGGCTCAATGCTCTCAAACTCGCTTCATGAATTGCTGACAAATTATAAATATTAGTGACTGGAGCTAGCGAGAAGGCCTAAAGAGTCCTTCTGTTAACTGCTGCTATGAAGTTCCGTTAGAATCTAATGTTAGTTAGGTGGCACTCCAGGTATCTGGCCCGGCATTTATTTGTACTCTGTATTATTAATAACCTTCTCTTACAGAACGTTGAATACTGCTGAAAGGAAACATGTGATATAAAGAACAAAGACTGGAGAGTTTTTTTTTTCACCCCGGAAAGCTACGCGGACTGTTAAGATATTAAGGCCGTGGGTCCGCGACACTGACAGAAAGAGGAGATGCGAAAAAAACATTTATTATTAAATAAGCACGGACTGCAACAGTACATGACTCTTATATAGGTCTGACCCTGGCGGCCAAAAGTCGGCAACGGAAAATTGGATTTTCTCAAGAGCTATTCTTCCCCCCTATCTAATACAGAAGAGAAAAATACCAAGGTATCCAATATTTTTCTTACGAAAAAGGTATCTTGGATACGGCGGGGACGCACTTGGGCGCTTACCTGCACGAACGTGTCTGGAAATGTTAATAATAGCTCTTGAGAAAATGCCCTTTTTCCCATTTTGGCCGCCAGCGTTAGAGGCCATTTCATCAATGAAAATAAGTAAATTAGAGTTTGTTTGTGTTTTTTGAATAATTTATGTGATCATATGATATGGTAATTCATACCTATCCTCTCCAGATGATGCCCAATCACTAACTAATTTCCGCAAAATATTGCTAGGTACCACACACGCCCAAATATTGAAGTTTGCGCAAAAGTATCTACTGAAATCAGATTTGCCAAATTTTTGACATCATACCTTTGAGGCCGCAAATTCAGCCATACACGATCATATTCATGCCAAATAATTTGACAAAAAAAAAATCATCAAAAATTTGAGCGTATATTACTACTTTGCGAGAAGAAAATGACTAAATTTCTGTAATGATCGCTTTGTTCATTTGTTAGTTTGTCTCCATGTTTCTTTTGTGTTTGTCAAAATACATGAACGTAGCTTCATCTTCATGAAATTTGTAGAAATTGTCAAAAATGTTAAACTGCAAAAATGACCAAATTTTGGTTATCTCTGGACCCGAGTGTGTGTTGGACTTATGTTTCTTTTATTGTTTATCGGAACATAACTCTCAAAGTCAGGACAAGAAAATGCGCTCTCAATCTCCAGCTCAGGATAGAAAAATCTGACAACACCTAACTCGATCAAGGCGATCCGTAACGGTCCCGCAGGCTACACAATATATAACATGTACAACCGATAGCAGCGTAAGCTGCTGTTAAACAGAAGCCAAAAAATGGCCGCAATGCAGTGTAGCTTGTAATTGTAGTATTCTTTGAATCTAATATAACTTTTATACTAAGCTGTGCCTTGTGAACGTGTACCATGCATGTCCCTATCTGTACCTAATGAATAGTTTTTATTTTATTTACGTAAAAAGTTATAGACTGATCGTCAAGAAAATTACAAGACTGATGAGAATGTCATCAGACACAAATTACTAAATTGGGTGATGATCAAAGGGTTTGAAGACCAATTTGAATTTTTCGATAACATTGCCGTGATAGGCAAAGGTATACATATATATATATATTGAAGAATTAGAGCAGAAGCAAATAATATAGTTGAAATTGAGTTGAGCTGAGGTTACAGCGAAACGCGTCGTGGGTAATAAAATTTCAACTATATTATTTGCTTCTGCTCTAATTCTTCAATATGTACGCCATCTAGAACCAGAATATATATATATATATATGTATATATATATATGTATAATATATATATGTATATATATATATGCTCTCAGAGCGTTCTGCAGTTGATACTCAAGTTATAGGACGTGGTTTTATTACCCACTGACATCTTATAAGACAAGGAATAATGCCAGTAAATGCCTCACGCAGCAACGATCAGCGACCGTAACGAGCTCTAACTCGCATTTGTTTTCTTTGCTTGCTTGTCTGGTTTTACCCGTTACTTTGCTTGCTCCTTAGCGAATATTGTCTTGGGAACGATGCAATTTAGAACTTGACCTTTAGGTCCAGAGTTCGTAAAGTCCTCGTAAAAACGGCTTTTCCGCAACTCATAAATTAACACCCGTATCAAAACACAACAGCATCATGAAAAGTTAACCCGACTGTATAAGAGTTTAAGTATCTTCTGATGTATGATCAATTATACACCATTTGTGCTTCCATAAAGTAATCGCTGATCACTGGTGTTTATTTATTTATTTTTAGTCTTTGCTTTTGAAAGACTGCATGAGCTCTCAAGCTGGCAACGAAACTGAATTCCGATGGAGTTTGAGCTTTTAATATGAATGGAATATTAAATGCACATGAGATGGGAAAGCATTTGCTGTCAAGAATTCTTGTACTTACATTTATTTTCGCAAAATCCTTTGCAACCACATGAGAATTTGGCCACAAGCGATTATGTGTGATGAAAAGGTGCCTATACTCGTATCTTTACCGCCATACCGCATTGGAAAATCGGTTGTGCTGGACAAAGAATAAGGTCGGCAGGGGAAAAATTACGTCAGTGATTCTCAATATTTTTGTTTTAAACCACCAGCCTCTTCCTACAGCCCGCGCCAGACTCAAATTCAGAGTTTTTTTTACATACTAAGGCAATTAATTCCGTATCCTCGGTCCACTAGGAACCGATATCAAGGCATGCTGTATACCTAGCTGGGCCGGAGTCAGAAAGACATATAAGTAAGTTATTGTAAGTTTCTATGTGAATGAGACGAGTTTGCTAAATTAAAGTGGGAAATATAAAACCTTAGCAGACATATCAAGGCATTCATGCTCCATCTATTTGTACGATAGTTATCCTCGTGACTTTACGGGGCAAATTTAGAAACTAGCTAAGCCTGGCATAGTATGTGTGCTGGCTACCTTAAAGTATATACTAGATTCGGTTAGGCAGGAATGGGTTAGGTTAGTTAAGAATAGGTTAGGGTAGGTTAGAAGAGGTTCAGTTCAGATAATATCGGTGCTTATCTTGCGTACAGGCACACATATATAGGAAGTGTTCGACAGGATCGTAACAGTCGATCTAAGCCAAGTCCACTAGACTTGACTTGCCCGAAACTGCAGACAGGAATCTTGGCTTCACCACTCCGAGGTGTGTTACAGGTGTTAGAAACAACTCGATTACGTTGAGCCGACTGAAATCTTCAGTACTCACGAAAGAAAATTAAATTGTTTGATGTCTTATAGGTAATCGATTTAGCATCAACGTCCGAAACGTGAGTCAGCAGGTCGAAGCCGGAGCACCTGTCTAGCCTTTAGGATAAGCTAAGCCTCGGAGACTTAATACTGCTGTCCAATCTAGGGCGCTCTTTACACCTGAATCTCAAGCAGACTACCCGCTGTACCAGCACCACTTCAGTTTCGGTAAGTGTGCTGTTTCGGGTACAAATAAATTGTCAGCACAGCGAAAAATGTTTTGCATTTTCTTCTTGAATTTAACAGACTATTTTAGTCATAAATATCCGACCAGTATAACAGGTGAAACAATTGAAAACCCTAATAACGGTACATCTGACAGGACTGAACATCTTACGTTCCTTTCTTGACTTGCACGAAGCGTTTGAGAACTCTAACCCTGCTTATTTGAAGGTACCATTTACTGTACAATATTGGATTATAGGAAATATATGTAACGCAATAGTACTTCACTCATTCTACTTTCTGAAGTTGTGTTTTCATTTATATTGAAGGTTTTTCTTAAGAACACAGGATTTAGCTGAAATAAATTTCTGCTATGTCGTGCAATATTTGCTAAAGGTGGATTCACATTCGCTGTTATTTCATTCTGTTCTGCACCACAAATTATGGGCGCCACTTTTCAGACAAGCACAATCTTGTCTCATAAGGCTGAATTAAATCTCGAACTTTACTAATTAATTTGAGGGGCTAATCACTCTTGCACTGGCATTAGACTTAGCCTAACTTTAGCGACGGCACATGATTATCAAGCCAGCTAAATATTTCATAACAAAGTGCGCTTCAAGAAGCTCAACTCCAACTTTAATTATTATAACTTTCGCACGCATTTCTAACAAAGAACTATGAATAGCAATTAGTACCCCAAAGTCAAGATTTTCAATAATTCCACGTGCATCAATAAAGCCTAGGACGCAAGCAAGATGTGATCAACAAAAATATTAAAGGTAAACTTTCATGAACTTCAGACCTCCCTTCGTCTCAAAGCTGGGAAGTGTAGAAAGTTAGGCGACTAAGGTTGTTATTATTATTGTTATTACAGGCTTACATTGCAAAGTTGGAGCATGGATTTGTTTATGCGCATCCAATATTAATGAGAAGAGTCAAGAGTCTACAGGGATTAATTTGAATGCTTTATCTTTATAACTTTAGCTCAAAATCAAAGCTATGATTATTTGCAGTGGTGCAGCCTATACGCAGAATTCTATACAGTGACGCACAATAGCACTGGCTATATCGTATTTTCTATTTGTCCTGAAATAGCATCTTGCACTTTTGTATAAATTTCAAGCTTCGTTGAGCGAAAGATGACACTGTAATTTAATTAGTTTTCCTTCCAACCTATCCAACTTGTGGAAGCTCTAGATTTTACTTCTTCAGGACACGTTTTTGAACTAGTGAATGACAACCACTTGACTAAAATGGTTTTAACAGAAGTGGTCATAATAGCGACGTTTCGAGTGTACAACGCCCGTAGTCATACCAAGTTTAAATTGGCTATGGCCCAGTCCGTACAAGCAGTTTATACCTAAAGGTTGAGTTGCCAAATAGTAATTTTTGGAATTTTAGTATCGTCAGTAAAACTATTCTAAAAGATAACGTAATTGGCAATTTCATTAAATGAGCTTTACCTCTGAATTTGAAAAGAGCACTTTACTAATTTCTCTATTAAAATGTGTTACGAATATCGTAAATCATATAATTAATTAATCCCTTAACGGATTAATATTTCTGACCTAATGCTTCAAAAATTCTTTTTTTAATAGAATTAAAGTTTAAGTCGTTTAACTACCATATTATCAGTGTTTTGGAGTCTCAAATAGATGTAGTTCAATATTTATTAACTTAATAGGAACAATAACTATATATTTATCAGTTTTATTCTATAACGAATGAACTCGTGGCTTCTTATTGGTCTACAACGAGTAAGCTCGAGAGACTCGAGTTACCTGGTTAACTAGAATTAACTCGGAAAAGACTTTGTTAGATGTTTTCAGCCAAAGAAAACACGAGTTAGCTCGTTAAAGTACCAAATAAGCACGGAGAGTGACTACGAGTTAACTGGGCCAATTGCAGAAATGAAATGTATTGATTTTCGAGTCAACTCGGGTTAATACGTTAAGGGGTTAATATGCTGCAGATATACAT
>LQNS02276770.1:14341412-14368718 GCA_001587735.2 Parhyale hawaiensis
GAAACAAAAATTTATCAAAATGGGCCATTGGGAGGTTGGGTAATAATCAATTTTGAAAATGCGTAGAAGTGTTCAAAAATCACCATAACTTTTCAGAAATTTGGTAATTTTACATTTAAAAACAAATGCAAACGTATGGCACGTAATCTACAGTAAAGATTAGGTTAACTTTGACAGGCCAACTGGGCCTAGAGGAGTAAGTACAGCTGCAGCCGATCACGAGTCGCTAAGAACTATGGTACATTAACCTGAGGTCCACGCTGAACAAGTTCTGCTGATTGAGCGGCCGAGCGCGATGCACAAAAATCGCTCACCTGGACTGGGGATCGTTCCCAGGACCTTCAGCACAGCTGTGTAGCATGCAAGGTCCACTGCTACCGTGTGTATATTATGAGATATCGTAAGCTTGCCTCCATTCGACAAGTAGCGGGGGTAAGAGTGGCGCTCCGATCATTTAAGTACATAGGAGACATGCGTAGGAGCTGTAAAAATTTGTTCAACATAACTTTGGGCCACTATTATTTAGCTTTCTGTTTCTTTGGTGTGTCCGCAGTGAATAGTAATTCTCATTATTCTTGGTGTCCAACAGTGCAGTGTCCTACACTGGGGACTATGGGGCAGGCAATTAAAGACTTGACTGTGGACATTATTCACTTTTAATCGCCATCACGTAGATATGAAATTGTTGATGCTGTAAAGTGAAATGGGCTTAAAATATTATTAAATTGACGAAGAAAGCATTGCGTCTCCTGGAGGCAAAAGATTTTTTTAATGAAGATGGCACATAGCTATGAAAATATCGTGCATCTGCTAAATAAATTATTATACGTATGGCTTTTGAAAAAAGTATACCACATATATGCGTTATTAGTGGACAATGATTATTCATAGCTCAATAAAGTTCAGATGAAAAGTTATATATTAGCATAATTTCTAGAAATACCGGATGTTTGTACCAAGACCCTGATTATGAGAGTATGCTATCTCCATTTTTCGAAACCCTATTTGTAAATACTAGACATAAAACAGCACACCAGCTTTACATCACGTGGCAGATCGCAGCAAATGTCGATCAGTACCATTGTCGGCAGTGATCTTCCATGAATATTATTATTATTCTCTTGAAAGACATTGATGTGACAGATGGTAGCAGAAATTTAAATTTTTAGTGGAGATTTATTTTCACATGAGTTTATTGTAGTAGTTTCATGCGCAGTTCAGCGCGAACAAATCCCATAGTTTGGATTTGCTTTCCATTAGTTACTTTGTTGAGGCTATCATTGTACTTGGTATTTTCCCTTCTTTTCTTTTTTTTTATTCATAGACCATATTCTGTTCTTCATATTCTTTCCTGATGCGTTGTACCTGAGTGAGTTGATCCAAGATGGGGTCAATTGGTGCCTACTTCTACCGGGTGTCTCGAAACAAAAAATTAAAAGGTAACCCAAATTAAAGGGGCTAACCTGACCAAACAATGCAATCCTCATCCATTATCAAGACATCAGTTTGAAGCAGACATTACTAGCTTTAAAATGACGGGCAGATAATAGTGCAGACTCTTGCATAACTGTTGAGAAGCACAACCCAGAGGTTGGGGTGCGGAAACGTGTTTGCTTAACTTCGAATGTCAGAAAAAAACAATGGTAAACAATTATCACACCTTCAACATCCTGATTTACAAAACCTAATAAAACGGGGTAAAGAAACAAATTCTTTCTCATCACCAAGGGCTGTTAATCTCCAACATCATCTAAGCGGAAACCGATTCGACATCGCCACCCCTTCTATCCAAACAAAGTCCACATCGTCGATACATGGCACCAACACCCTCACTAATGTAAAAGGTAAAGTAAAGGGAAAGTCAACTTTGACCACACCCCTCACCTGGAAAACCCACATGCACTGGTTTGTGCTGCGGGTATAGGTCCACTGGCCCCACAGAAGTAGGTGTAGTTGCAGTCGACCTCCTCGGGTCACCAAGAACTATGGCGCCAATTTAACGGAAAGAACAAATGACCCGAGACCCCCAAGTCCCCTCATCTGTGAGGGAGACAAGTTCTACCACGGCGTAGTGCATGCACACAACTACCGAGTCAGCACACCTAGATCTGCAAAGAGCTCGCGTTCCTCGGCTAGCCTCGATCCTGCGAGCGATACAAGGTTTTAGAGCTGCGAACGGAAGCTTGCTGCTACCGTACAATTATTCCTGAAATTATCCACTTCTCTGCGAATGCGTTCCCGAAATTCTTCCAGGTTTTATGGGGCCGTGGTGTATGGTCGGTTTTGAAGATAACCCGACAAGAAGTAATCTCAGAGGGGTGACGTGAGGTGACAAGAGGGCTATTAAACGATATGACACACAGCTACCACACGCTCATTGACAAGTTCATTCAGAAGATTTTGGACATCGGTTAGACGGTGAGCTGGAGCCCCGTCTTGTTCCAGCAAACATAGAGGAACAGTCAATTTCACTGGCGTTGGAAGTGCACGTAACTTAATGAACTGGATAAGTTTCGCAGATACGTTTAATTTCTCTGAAATGAAAGCAAATGAAAGTGTCACGGGACTAGGCTCAATAGGTGAACCAATGCATGAATTAATGCACCTGCTAATCACTTGAGCTATAAGATAAAACATGCGTGCAAGGTGTCATTAGAATGCTCTAGTCCGAAATTTTACTGACATGGTCCTCAAATTTTTATATTAAAGTATATTTAGCTGCAGCAACCCCTTGAACTTGGGTTACTTCCTTTTTTTTCTTTTTCTTTTTTTTTTTTTTTGAGACACCCGGCAGATTTATAATATGGCTATGGGTCTCTTTTTCTCTGCGGAGTTTATAGAAGTGTAGTACAGAAAAAAACTAAACTCTTGCAGCAAGCATGCTTCCTAAATACTCTCAGAGGTATATTCTGAAGAGCCCTGTCACAATATATATGGGCCTCACAAACCCAAGGGCTGTCCTGAGTGCCTTCTCCGCAAGGGATGATACAGCCGGCGGCAGTTCTTGCTGAGAAGGTTAAATTGCTAGGTTAGGAAGTTTCTCTATTTTCCCACTTCCGTTCCACGAGGTGGGACGCCGTGTGGTGGTGAGTCATCCCATGAGACTCCAATCTGCCCCGTGTGGAGGGCCACGGAGGGGGCCTTCTTGAGATGCTCTGCGCCTGTTTTCCTCACCTGGAGGCACTATCGTCGTTCACGACGATCTTACGTTCAACTAAGCTTTCCTGCGCTCGCCACCACTAAAATAAACATTACCTAGGCTAACCTAACCTACTTTTACCTAACCTCCTTACCTTACCTTCTAATCTAACCTAACCTAACCTAACCTAACCTAACCCAGTCTCACCACTGACTAAACACGCCTTCACCCGAAAATTTATCTTGAAAAAAAAAACAGGCCTTGCTCCCCTAACCTACCAGACATAGAACCCGAATTTTTACTAATTTACCCGAAATTATGTTCGGGTACACCCGAAAATTGGGCCTAAAGTGCGAAAAACGGACAACACTGGGCCGCGCGTCGATTTTAGGCGAGGGTGATGTATCCTAATACAACCTAACCCAACCTAACCTTACCTAACCTTACCCAACGTTACCTAACCTTACCTAACCTAACCTAACTTAATCAGCGATACAGCGCTGCGCACCAACTTGAACGCCGCTCACGCCCACATGATCTACGTACACAAACACGCACACAAATCGTCGCAAACGACGATAGCGACGTCGGGAGTAGCGCACTGAGCCGACTGAGACTTTCTGATAAGAATGCCGAGTTAAAATATTCCTACTAATAAAAAGCGCTTTACACTTCTCTATAAAGGCTTCTCTCCTGAATCGTCTCGCTGCATTTAGGGTGCATGCTAAAGCACTGAACCTAATAATAGCGAATAATAATGTTTCCTGAATATCTTTTATTGATACTTACGAAAATGTAATTAATTGTTGTGGACTATCTAATGAATTTGCATTTTCTTGTTGTTCCAGATATAGATTTTTACCCATAACCTCTTAATGGGCTTTTATTTGGTACTATTGATAGTTATCTTATATGGTGAACTCTCGATAGTTACCTCATTCTACCATTTTTAGGTGTGCACTGGACCTCTTCACAGATCACTGTACGAATCTTCTGTGATTATTTTGGAGGCCTCAGCACGGACCTCTGACGTAACTCTTAATGGAGTTTCACAATGATCGAAAGTTACTTATCAACAGGACGTAAATTTTTGTTTGCTAGGAAAGTTAACTGCTCTTGAATATTTATGCTGGTGGAGAATTCAAGTTAAGAAAGAAAACTTAAGGACCTGGCTGTCATCCATGAATCCTACTGGTCCTGGAACACATCTTTCATACATCGTATACATAATAGATGAGAAGCATATTTGTGCGAAGTGAATTTTATATCAAATCGACGGATAAAGTCACCAGAATTATTACGCGCATAGAACTCACTATTTTGGATGACTAAGTATGAAAGCGGTTTCATTTTTTTTTTACTTCTGTGTTTTACAATTTGAGCTGAATCTAGTCAATTCATTTGGTCTCAAGGAAACTTAATTGGTATGATTCCATTAAACACTTCACCACCCATAAAACTCTTTAAATAAATGTTGACGACATAATTGCTTCGTAGTAAAAACTACCCACGTCAGATGTACTGGTTGCTTTTTTTGCCCCAGATAAACACATGCGTACAGCGCATGACGTACTTAAACTATGCACGCATGATGACGTGGCTATTTGCAAATAAAATGAACTGAAAATATCCGCCCACCCTGATATTTTTACCAGACCACTCTGATATCTTTACCACGAATAAATATTCAACATCGCCACCAGGAGACATTTTTCCAAAATTCGGGTCTCTTTACACTACTAATTATAAAAAAGACAAAGCGCTTAAAAAAAAATTGCATCCAGAATACTTTATGGATACTCATATTACGTCAGGCAAGGAGGTTATGTTTCTGCCTGCGTTTGTTCGGCTGTTAGGAACATAACTCGCACAGTTGTGGACGGATCGTCATGAAATCCATCTATCTAATCTAATACTAAGAATGACCGTCGTGTGTTTATAAATATATATATACATATATATATTCATAAGTTTGGTGTAACGCTCTTAACGAAATAGATATCTAATCTAGTAATAGTAAGAATGACCGTCGTGTGTTTTTCTATACATATTATATACGTTACCTAACTTATCTTAACGAAATAGATAAGCGGAAATTAGCCCAGGTTGGAGGCTCTGCTGCTCCTCTCAAGCTCCATTGAAAGTGATAGGCAGAAAATAGGCCGGGTTGCAGAAGATGGTAAACGTATCTTAAGCAGGGACAGATGAAATTCCAACAATGAAGACATCGCAGGCTTAGTCNAGGCTCTGGTGCTCCTCTCAAGCTCCATTGAAAGTGATAGGCAGAAAATAGGCCGGGTTGCAGAAGATGGCAAACGTATCTTAAGCAGGGACAGATGAAATTCCAACAATGAAGACATCGCTGGCTTAGTCTGATTTGTACGAGAATTAGCTTCTCCACACATCGAATCTACGGCAAAGTATGGAGCGACTTTATGTCTGAATAGTAGCACTGAAGATATCTGAAGCTTCCGTTGGCGCTCTCATGCTTCTTGATTCATAGTTTCTTCCCACAGATGATTTCGCTGCATGAGCTATTCTTCCCACTTTGATGCAATAATTATTGTCAACGAACTGACGAAACATAAATTTTCACGGGCAGTAGACAATTCTTTCTTCTAGCTTACTGTTTTCCTCTGACGAAGCAGTTTTTTCTTCATAGGTCAAATTTGAGTACCTCAAATGAAACATATATTTGAGGTGGAAAGACGGTATCAACGGTATCCTTGCTACGGAGCGAACACATAGTGTATAAGCTGCCATTTTGTTTAAGTTTGTTGGATTGTTTTACTCAAGATGTTACTTCTGCCTGTCTATATAGAAGACCTAAGGATGACAGCACGACAAAGGATCAATGAAGAAAATAAGAAAATTACCAAGCAAATAAGAGAAGAGGAGATTCCGCACCGGCCTAAAGACATTAGGCAAACGTATAGGTTATTGCGTGAATTTTTCACGTACGGGTCCACTAGTTGTATAATAATACACAGTTGTTGGTTGCTTGTTCCGAGCTTGATAACTATCTTGCTTGCTCTTTGGTTGGTCCTTCTTTCCGCCACGTTATAAAGGATTTAGATAGATTGAATAAAGTTTATCTACCGAAAAACTAGTAGGGATACCATAAAGATCCAGCCCTTGGAATAGCGATGACAGTTAAATATGGCTTCTAAAATATATGCTTGAAAGTGGAGATACTGCATTTTCTAGATCTTGCTCCGCTGTGAGAAGAGGCTCAGTACTATTTGATATGATGATTCTTCTTCTGAGCGTGGTAGATGAAAGGCGATATTTTTGATAGAGTTTTTTGATCCTGTCGGGCAACGGTTATATTAATCTAGGCTCTGAGAGGATGTCTTTGTATATTTCTCTTTTACAGCTCTGGCATGTATTTTCCTATTCCATATGACGAGGACATTAAACAAAGTTGGGTAGAACTTGTGCATACATTTTGAGGGGAGTAGGGAGGGGGGAGGGGTTAAAATGATCAATTGTGAACCGATTGTTCTGAAACTTGCTCAGAATATGTATTTTTGAAAAAGAACCACATTTTCTCTCACACCTCTTTGACTTAGGCCCTAGCTTCTGAGATAATGAGAAATATACATATATATTTTGTAAACTTCAGAAGAATAGAACTCAATGAGTTTTCATGCTAAAAAAAAATGACAATTGTGGAATCCTTGAAGCTTCCTAACAAAATTATAGAGCCGGATTTTCCATTTTCGCCCTCATAATATTTTTTTTTTACCACAGTTCAAGATCAAATATTTGTTTTTTGTATTTTAGTTACCAACCGCAACGGAATTGAAAATCCAGCAAACGTCGCTAGAAATTTATATTTTTGCGGATGGGTCACTTGCCGCTGGGCTGAACTCACAGCAGCTTATATTTCATAGTAATTGCACTGGTTAGGATCATGTAATTTCATGATCAAAATAAGAGGTACCTAATGGTTGAGGCGTATTAGAGGGTGACTTCAACTCACTAACTCATCGCTATTGTCCAGAAGCGCTCAAGAAATTTCAATCCTCCATCCAGATCGAGGTAAATCAGATGCAGTTCCGTTCAAGTTATGAAGATTACTTCTAATGTACATTATTTACAACACATAAACGTTCACTAATGAAACGCTAAATAAAAAAACTTGTATCTAGTTGGGATCCAGAAAATTTTTACTAAGGAAGAGCTCGAGTTTTACGTAAGAAGTAAGACTAAAGTCAAGTCCGAGTGAGGTATCAAGCATTAGCGAGGTGTGTTGCGGGTAAACGCTTAAAGGACTTTAGTTAATATAACTTCATAACTTCAAATTATGATAATGCATTCTAGTAGAGGTTCACAATATTATTTAGAATTTCTGGTGCTTAGGAAGCAAAATTATATTCACCTTGAGTTTTGAATACTCACTAGGTAGAAAAAATCTATGCAAAGGAATTTATTCTTACCGGAAACGTCTACAGTATACTTTTGTTTGAAGGACACAAATAAGTCATTTGGTTACCCCTCACTGCATTGTTCTAGTCAAATCTTTGTATTTACGCATCATTTATTGGGCAGTTAAAGCTATTTTTTTAATGTAGCCTCCATATATTTTCTACAAGTTCCATTTCTTTTAAAACAAAATTGAGCTTTTTTGAATTGGACGGGAGAAGTTGGTATTCTAAATGTATCTCTGGTTCACTTTACATAGATTTAATTTCTAGTGTTAAGTCCATTACTCAAAGATGGAAAGCTTTCCATCTTTTAGCTTTCCATCTTTGAGCTTTCAAAGTTTGAATTTTTAACTTAAATTTGAGTTCTCAATCCAAATTCCACTTTTTTTCATCCCCCTAATTTGGAATTAACTACACTTCTTCCATTTTTAAACACTTTGTGCTTTCTTAAGTTAATTTTCAGTGATTAGAATTAAGTTTGTTATTTGGAATATTTTTTATTTAAACAGCAGCTCATTATCAGTGTCAGAAACCTGTATTACTTTGTGAATGAAACTCTGTAGCACGTTTTCTACGAGTAAGACCATTACTACTCACTGCACTGCTCAGTACCCCTTGCCCTGCATGAGCAAGAAACACCTCTCATTCACGCTCACGGCCCAGTATCTGCATTCCAAGACGCCATTCCAAAAACTCTATGAATCCTTGATTAGGTTAGGAATAAAGAGGAGGCAAGAGTAGGAATTGAGGCTGAGAATACAGCGAGATTTTTGCACTTGGAATGCATCTTACATTTGTTGGAATAGAGTTTACCCTAACTAAATGGAACAAAAAACAGTATGGGTTAACCTCAGAAGTTATGTTCTGATATTGTGTTCGTTTCTACATGAATTACCGCTGTTGTTGACTTAGTCCACGCATTAACTTGAGGATTATTTTGATGAGTGCTATTCACTCTGAATGAAAGGGCAAATGTGAAAAGTGCGGTATATATATATATGTGTGTGTGTTTTCACCAGTTGTAGGATTTATAGCTACTGGTTATGAAGTCTACCATATCGATGTGCCAACCTTAACGAAGAACGTACACTTCTAAGCCCGGGTGCATCTGTATGTCTGCATTCCGTGCAGTAATTGGTGTCGACTCAGCAGACAGTTTTTCATTTAACTTCTTTGTAAACGATCAAACCTTTAATATAAACATGGAAAGCTTTTGAGCCATAGTATCAATGTGGAAGGATACAATTGGACGGGTTTAAAGTGTTCTAGAATTACTTAATTTTATATATATATATATATGTGTGTGTAATCCCAGGAATTGGGAAGCAACTGGAAGGCTGAATTGGTATGGGGTGTAACTATAAGTATCAGCGCAGCTTGAGTTAATTTCAGAACTATTTTATCAACTAGCGCTGCTCCATAAAAGGAAGAGCAAATGAGCAACACACGGAGGGTAGTGTGATGCGTGCTGTAACTCAGTGATTTCACAAACGAATTATTAAAAGTTTTTCTTCTGTGGTTACTGCACTTGTGAAATTAGCTCTCGAAGAATTATTTCCGCAACACAAAGAAAAGTGTAACGGCAAGTACTATATCTCGAAAAAAGATTTGGGGCAACAGAATATAGTCTTGCAGACTGCGGCTATTGAAGGAGTTGCTGAACTTACTTTTGTTCGCTCTCTTAATCCATCTTCAGCAGATGCCAAAACGGCAAGGTTTTCTGTGTCTCAATTTCTCATCTTTTAGATTTGGTTCTGCGATCTCGGAAGTGTGAACAAAATTTGGCTCCACGGAAGACCTTCTTTTATAATACTTGCCTCTGCGGCCCTGAGGAAAGCGTTAACCCAAACCAACATGCATACATACCTTCTCATGTACAAACGAAATAGGCCTACCTTCCCGTGCACGTACTGCACGAAAACGGGGCTTACGTACATTTCTTTGTGCCTGGGAATTATGTGCTGCAAACCCTACATTGAGGTTGCGGGTTTAAGCTATCGGAGGGGTGTTACAACAACCCTAGGTCTATCCGCAAAACATTCGGTGATTATTCGCAAGATTAGATACCTCCTCTGTAGATGTTGAAGATGTTCCTGCGGTTTTTCGATAGCAGAGAAGCGCGCGTTACACCTGTGTGCCCCGTCGCCCAGAAACCGTGTGGCAATCACACTCCAAACTGCACCAACGACCATGGGACAGCGCTGGTAATGGCAGCATTTCAGGCTGCGGCTGCCGGTTTCCAGGCCGTGGTAGCCTAGCTGGGTTGTGAATACAACCAGCCTCTGGTTATACCTAGCGAAGATTTTTTTTTTTTTTCGTTTGTACTCTACTTGACTCCCGTACGTAAACAGTGGTTCTGATTTAAAGATTTTGTTGCGAGCATACTTTGGTTTGTCGCATTTCGCTTCCTTTGGTTGCTTTGGGGTGCCTCAAGCTGCCATATCATCATGTTCCTTACAGTCATCGCAGCTTAATTTTTAATGTTTCTTATATCTGTAGTGAAAGTTTCAACATGAAACAAAAGTCAGTCAGAAAAAAAAAGGCGATAAACGATGCAGGAATTGAGCACAGTGTGTTGGGATAATACGAATTCAGCGAAATTATTTCAGCACGAATGAAGTATGGAGATCTATTGAAGCTCAGTATAAGGCAATTTTTTTCAAAACGCTGAAACTTGCTTCTTTGACAGGAGCAGTGGCAAATGTAACCACACTTACTGAATAATAGTGCCGATGAATATATGGCTAAAACTTATGATTGATCAGATTTTTTATTACAATTCAATTAAAAGAAAAACATTTTTTTTTCGTTTTTATAAACTTCTTCATCCCAAAATGCAAGAATAATTTGTACAAGACAAGTACGCTGAAATTTGCCAATGGTCAAGTCACCCACGATTGGATGGTTTAATATTACCGTTACAATAGTTCAGTTGTCATAAGAATAATCGAAGCATTACTGTATTTGTCGTATAAGCCCTTAATATGGTAACTTAAGGACCGTTATTGCAGCACGGTTTACTTTTAATTTAGAAAGCTGGGCGCGGCCTTATGGCGGTATAGTTGGATTTCCTACCCTGCAGTTTTATCGGATGCCCTACGGCCACAGTTCTGTCAATTATTATACTAACGATACTGTTCGGTTTTCAGGTGCAACATTATGGCTGGCCATCACATTTTTTTTGTAATAATAATCTTTTAGGTACAGCAGATGTAATGACTGAAAATTCCCGGCATGAAGACGGCTGAAGTTCCTCGTAACGCCAATTTATTTTATAATGGGTTGCAAGGGGATTGAAAAAAACGAAAAGACCGTACAGGAGACACCCAGTTTTACGAACATATAGTATGCGCATGTGCATTTAAGTATCAATTACTTAAGCACTAAGCTGCAGTTCAGCATCTCTTTCAATTTTATTACTGATCCGAAATGAGTTGTGGCTTTTTTCTGAACTTTGGTCAGTTAACTGCGTGTATTTTGCCGGTGAAAGTCCGCCAACAATCAAGTTCACTTGATTGTTGTCCATTTACTGTAAAACAATATGCACTGGAGATTGTAACATGAGGATGTCTCATGCATTTGTAAACCTTGTGAAAAAAAAAAATCCTTGACGCACAGTATTAAGAGCAAGGATAATTTATTTCAAGTGCCCGTATGTAAAGCTGCTATCGCCCAGCAACATACATCAAAGTCTGAGAGCTCTAAAGAATCGACGCCCGGTATGATTGATGCTAACATTATCGTACCAAGGAACACAAGACCAAACAACCCAGAAATCATTCCGTCACTTGATGAAGAACGCAAATAAATCAGCGACTTTTATGTCACAGCAACTCAACCTCCCAACCTCCGGCACGTTAAGCGCCCGCTCTTCAAAAATTCCGACGTTTTAGTCGCACTCAGCAAAAAACTTTCAGAAAACGCTAACATCCTCTCGAACTCGGTTAGCATTGGTACCGGTCCCGTGCAGTTCTGCACCGGGCCATTACGAGGCTCTGAGAAATCCTGTAGCTTGATATTGTGTTTAATTAACTCTTGACCTTGGAGGTGTAATTCAGGAAGAAGTTCATTAGTTGCGGTCACACTGGCAACAGGGGACAGATCTGTGTAACTCGGTCTGCAAGCTGATGTCGGGGGAGAGGGAAGGTTGAGATGGAGGTTGGTTGGCAGGTTGTGGCAGTGGTGGTGTAGTTTGAATTAGAAACTTCTGACAGACTATGGGTGATGGCTCGCTACGATTATTATACAGATTAGTGGCATATGGTCACAAATGATGACGTCGAGGGAGAGGAATGGTTGAACTAAAAAGTTGTGTAAGCTATGGCAGTGGTGGTGAAGTGCAATTTAGATACCCATCGTACTGACAGGGTGCGTAAGGTGGTTCACGACAACTCTGTCAGATTATGGCACGCGTTTATTGATGTTGGTATGTGGAGAGAGGGATGGGAGAGATGGAGACTGGCAATTTGTGGCACTAGTGGTGTAGGCCGATATAGACAGTTCTGACAAACTGCGTGTAATGATTTATTACGATTCACTGAGATTCCTTATGATTACTTTCCATAATGTTCCTATGTGTTCATGCCTTTTTACGGCAGTTGTGACGAAGTATGTGCGTGGGAGCTCATTGTTGCTTCACAAAATATTGACAAGTGTTTCAAGTGCGATTTGGGCATTTCATGTGGAGTATATGTGCGATGATGTGGTTACTTTCCAAAAGAAGGTGATGTGTGTGGAAGTCTGATTCAGTCTGCTCTAGTGGAAATAAATGCTTTACGGCTCATTATGATTGCTAAGCAGAATACTGAAATGTGTTCATGTCTGTAATGGTGGATACAATGGCGTATGGGCGCGACATGTGCTCGCCAGAGTCACTCGATGCGTTAGGAAATTTGATGGGAGAAAAACTGGCGGAGTAATTCATAGTTGGACATTGCGACTGCTTTGCAGAATGTTGCCAAGTTTTCATTTCTGATTATGTCAGTTCTGGGGGAGTAAATTAATGTGTGTGCAATGCTTCACAACGATTGCTTGGCAGAATTTTGATATACGTTTTGTGTGGTATGGTGGTTCTAGTGAAGTATACGTGTGCCAGCTGGTTCATTATGAGTGTGTCACAGAATATTAGCAATTGTTTATTACAGATGGTTTTGAAAAAAATGTATATATATTTACAATAACTAATCGATTGTTCACTATATTGTGCTTCGTGATGTCTCACCATGTGTGGATGTCCAATTTGCCAGTTAAACGTGCATTTATCATTTATAACATGTAGCTCTGATCAATTAATGTTTCATTACAACTCTAAAACACATTACACAACTCTGGAATTTACAGGAAAAAATATACATCCGTTTCTCTAGATTTGCGAAGGCATTCCGTTTAGTCGTGGCAGTACTTGAAGAAAAATAACGATAACAGTTTTGCCATTCATGTGCTGTAACACTCCTACGCAGTAGCAATGTTACAGTGCTACACGAATCTATATCGTACATATACACAACCCACGGCCACAGAATTGGTTTGGACAATACAAGCTCCGGCCGGATCAATACCTTTTCGCTAAACAACCCAGCCGTTTGCTCCGCCGCTGCAATCAAATTAAGATTGCAGGCACTGAACAGAGAGTTGCAGTTCATATCAAGGATTAAATAAATGGAAGGGAGCTCGCGCGTCATTCTGCATTATTGACTCAGCAAGCACTAGGGGCACAAAAGTTGGGCGCAGCAGGTAGAACAATGACTAAGGGACGGACTAGGACAATGAAGGGGTATTTTTGGAGCCTCTTTGACCGACAGGAATGTTAGAACAAAAGGAGCTTCTTGAGGGCGTCCGTGCAAAAAATGAAGCGCGACATCGGCCTTTATTGAGGCTTGGGCACATCGCTGCCAACGAGCGAGAGGATAAGGAGGGACTTGGATGTGGGAATCATTGTGTTGCGTTGGGTACGGCTTGTTGAGGATGTTATTGGGATAATGATAATTAAATCTATAGGGCAAGATATCAGGTAGACTGGCTGAGGTAGCTTTGTGTTAGATAGTATAGGATATATTTTTAAAACTTTAATGTTCAGTTTACAAATAATAAAAAAGGTAAAAACATATTACGAAAGATAACAGTTGGTAGGAGACCTGTTGCAGACGATAACAGGTCATGAAAAACTACATCGCAAATAGCGAAGATTCAACGAGCTGCGCCCTTCATTTTTGGGGAAGGTAAGTACCCCCACGGTAGCTGTGCACGCCAACGTATTGCGCGATTATAGCAGTAATATATATTTAGTGTTTGCTATTACGTGAACTATTGTTTAAATATTTTTACATATCAGATCTTCCTTTTTGCCTGCTTTTTTCCCACCATTAATTATATTTTTCAATTCTTTCTTCCTTGTTTCTTCAGTATCAGATAGAGAAAGCTTTTGGGTTTCAAATTTATAGCAGTGTAAAACCAATAGATTTGTAAGTGCAACCTTGAACTTACAGAGTATGTGGGGAAGGTACATGAGGTTCTACTGAAGATAAAGATCCCTGAATAAAGACAAATAAGCTGGTAAGCTAACTGAATTTTTCTTGATGTCTACCTCGTCTTTCGCACTTTTTTATTGCATGAAATATACACATCTCTTCACTATGGTCTAAACAGTTGCTGCAGGTGCCACAAGCAGATTACATTATTGTATTATAACCCTTGCATTTCTTGCGAACGTTAGTGATCCGCAGAGTTAAATTCATCCTCAGCTCTTTGTTTTTTTTTTACCATTGGACTTGACTGACGCTAAAGCAAAAGTGCCGTTAGTTCACAACTGCTGCCATTGTGCGTTGAAAACAGACATTATTATTCTAGAACTACGAGCATTATTTCATGATAATATTATCAAATACCATTCAGAACGCAAACCAACGGAAGAATCGATGTTCATTCTGTGACAGGTTCTGGAATTTATGATTCAGATGTGTAACATAGATCATAGTATGGTAATTTTTTTACGTTTTTTTTAACAATATTCTATGAACTGAATCAATTTTGGTTACCCAGTGATTGTTGAGTTTGGTGACAATGAAGCAGTCAGTGACACTTCCATCCTCTTTATCGCCTAGCTCTGGTCGAGTGATGTTCCCCTGTCGGGGCTTCGATGGTTGCCAGTCATCCTTATCTGGTGGAACGATTTGTCGGCTTGGCCAGTCGGATGAAGAGCCAGAATAGCTTAGTAAACGTGTCCGAATAAGGTAAATTTGCTCCTGACGGGGCTTCAGTAATGAGAGTAAGTAGTTACGTGCTCATGTAAAGAAAAAAGAAGCGAAATAATGAGCATCGCCAAATGTGTGAGCGTCATATTCTAAACTACTAGTAAAGACTGCACTGAAAACAGTACTCGGGAAGTATACAGTACGTTTAAAAATTCGCTATCAAATATATTCTGAAAATGCATTTAAGATTTATAAAAGTGCTTAAAGTGCTGGTAACAGGACAGCGTCTTATATAGTACTCGTACTTTAAACTCTGAAAGTACTTTCCTGCCAGTCACAGACCCATAAGTAACCTTGCGCTCCGCGCTGCCCATTCCGTGCTGAATAATAGCGTTATATAACTAACTAAAATATATAATTTCCATCTTAAGTCAGAGTGTGATAAACTTATAATTTCATTTTTAGTGATTTTTCAAAATTCCTAAACATTATAGTAATTTCGTGGAATTCCAAGCACGTGAGCTATTTCCAGATCTAGGTGTGCTGACTCGGCAGTTGTGTGCATGCACTGCGCCGTGGTGGAACTTGCCTTCCTCTGAGATGAGGAGGTGGGGGGTCGCGCGTCATTTGAATCTTCCATCAAATTGGCGCAATAGTTCTCGATGCCCCATGGTCGACTGCAGCCGCACACTCCTCTGGGGCCAGTGGGTTTATAACCGCAGCACAAACCATTGCATGTGGGTTTCCCATTGAGGGTACGGCCAAAGTCTACTTTACCTCTAACTCTAACGGAAAAATTACTAACCAGAGTCAGTGAAATTTTCGCATATTTTCTGAAATCACTGATTTCACAATTATAATGTAACATCCATAATTTTAACGAGGTGACCGAGTAAATGCACACAGAATTTTGTACAGTTTTCCAAGAAAGAAGAGAGGTAAACTACGAGTTTAATTCATGAATTACAATGCACCTAAAATGAAAATACTCTATAACTAATAAAGAAAATTAATTATGCAATATAGAAAATTTTACGTGCAATGTAGCTATAACTTAGCAAGAGCACTCAGAGAGCACATACTTCCGCCAAGAAAGGCAATCTTAAATAAAAAATGAAATTAATCCAGAAACCACGATTTCCTAGTTATTTTCACCAAAATTTAGCTGTTCGTGCTTTTAAACAACTCTTACAGTTGGCAGAAATTTCATTTATGTTCTGACAAAGAATTTAACAAACATTAGTCAAACACACAAACCGGTTAACACTAAAATTTGGTTATTTCAGCTTGTGTCTTCAACCATCTCTCACGATTCCTGCGAATTTTGTAAAAATATCTTCTTAATTTTTTTGTTGTTATATTTCTGACAGATACAAAATCATATAGATCGACAAAAATATAGACGAACAAACAGATTAAACTCTTCGGAACAGTCCTAGCAATTCTTGCAAATATTTCGAAGATCCAACCATAACGCTATGGGTTATATGACCAAGAAAAAAGAAGCAGACAAATAAACAAACGGTTGAGCGCATCTTCAGCGAAAGTTAATCATTTGTTCCTCCCAACTTATCAAACAATCCCTGTAAATATCGTAAAGATCTGTCCATAGCTTATTAAGATAACTTGGTGACAGACAAAGACATACAAAGAATACTCTCAACAGAATATAACCTCCTTGGCGCGGGTAATTAATGCAATATAAGCTATACAACCAGGGTTGCGGAGTCGGAGTCGGCCCGAGTCGGAGGATTTGAGGTGGAGGCGGAGTTGGAGTCGGAGTCGGAATCTCACTTGCTCTAGGAGTCGGAGTCGGGCTAAAAATTAAGACTCCGACTCCGGAAACCCATTTATAAACAAATATCATTCAATTCTGAATTTTCAGTCACAGGTTTGAAAAAAAAAATGTAAATGTGGATTTTTTTTGTACATTTCTCTTTTATAGCTATAGCTACCATGTATTTTCCTATTCCATATGATGAGGCCATTGACAAAATGCTGGGTAGAACTTTTGCACCTGGTACATTATGTGAGGGGGGCATGGGGGGGGCGGCACAATAATCAATTTTGGGCCGATTGTTCTGAAATTTGCATAGTATAAGTATTTTGAAAAAGAAACACATTTTGCTTACACAAATTTTTGGATTTAGGCCTTAGTTTTTGAGATAATGAGAAATATCTATAAATATAGCTATATGCATTTTTTTCTAAGTTTCAACGGAATAGAACTCAATGAGTTTTCATGCTAGGATAAAAGCAATGACAGTTTTGGAAACCTTGAAACATTTCTAACAAAACCATTGAGCAGGATTTTCCATTTTTGCCCTAATTTATTTATTTATTTTTTCAACGCAGCTTAAAACCAATTTTTTCCCTTATATTTTAGTTAGGTAGTGATCGGACAGAATAGAAAATGGAGAGGCCAGCTCGGTAATTTTGTTAAGAATGTTTCAAGGATTCCAAAACTGTCATTGTTCTTACTGTAGCATGAAATCTCATTGAGTTCTATTCCTTCGAAACTTGAAAAATGCGTAGGTATGTATACGTATATATTTCCATTATCTTAAAAACTAAGGTCTAAATCCAAGAAATTGTAGGAGCAAAATGGGTTTCTTTTTCAAAAATACATATACTGTACTATGCAAATTTCAGAACAATCGGTCCAAAATTAATTATTTTGCCCCCCATGCATCCCTCACATAATGTATCATGTGTGAGAAAGTTTTACCCAAATAAATTTAATGTCCTCAAGTCCTCAATTCAATCTCCCAAATGATGCAAAATAGTGTATACGTACAATACATCTAGTATCTTTAACTGGATATGTTTCTACTAGCCAAAATTATTTGGACATGTTTAATGCTTACATCAAATACCTACTTGTTGGACCAAGGAGTCGGAGTTGGAAGTCGGAGTCGAAAGTCGGAGTCGGAAAATCTTGAGTGCCAGGAGTCGGAGTTGGAGTCGGAATTTCTTGAGGTCCAGGAGTCGGAGTCGGACCTTGAACCATCCGACTCCGCAACCCTGTATACAACACGTAATGTACAGACTTATTCATCAATGTTGACAATATCGCATCAAGGGGACAAAGTTATTCATACAATGCTGGTAATACCCCATGTAGTGCAGATTATTTTTCATGCAAATTTGAGTCACACTGTATATGCATTCCAAATAAGTATGTAACGTTTTATCATCCTTGTATGTAGGCTATGCTGCGTCCTAAGTTATTTAAGCTAAGTAGACAACTGAGCATGCAATGTACTCGCACTAAGTTATTCTAACAAAGTAATGACTCTTACCATCGCCAAGGAGGTTATGTTTTTGTCGTGTCTGTATGTTTGTCGTCCGTCTTTTTGTTTATCTGTTACCAAGATTTCTCGAAAAGGCATGAGCCGATCTTTACGGAATTCAGAGCGGTTGTTAGGCATGATAACAGTCACAGATGCTTAACTTCTGGTGAAAATCCGTTCACATGTTTGTTTCTTTGCCTGTCTGTCTATTTTTCTCAAGGCCATAACTCAGAAAGTCATGGACGGATTTCCATGAAATTTTCATGAGTTTTTTGGTATAATACGAAGGAGAAATGACTGAATTTTTGTGATTATATGTTTGTTCGTAGGTCTGTTTGTCACTGTGTGCTGTGTTTGATTTTATGTTTGTTAGCGCAATAACTCAAAACGTAAAGGATGGATCTTTATGAAATTCACAGAAGTTGTTTGTTATGTTGAATGGCATAAATGAATAAATTTTGATGATGATCGGTTGGACCGCTCGTGTGTTTGACATGTCTATCATAATGTTTGCTAGCAGCATAACTCAAAAAGTTATCAACGGATCTTTCAAAAAAATACACAAATTATTAATACCATCAAAAGCCACAAATTATCAGATTTTGGTGCTGATACGAAGAATATTATTGTTTCAGAACCAAATTGAATTTTTCGTATCGTTGTCTTGCTCTTAGTGTGTTCTCTAGTTATCTATGTACGCAATGATTCATGCAAGATAAAGATTATGTGTTTGCACTATACGGAAAATTCCGTGCAAACTAGATGATCCTACGATAATGTATAAAATAATACATGAAACTAAAGAGTCCTGCCCATATTGTAACGAATTACTTTAAGAAACAAACAAACTTGTGCAAGCAATGTGCAGAAGTAATACATGCAAGGTAGAGAATTTACCATCGCAAATCGCAATCCGTCATTTAAAGCAGGTAATTATCCATGCAATTCCCACAATAAGTGGAGTAAAGTAAATAATTATTCAGGTAAGCAGTGCAGAGACTTAGTCATGCAAAGCAGGCCTCTTAGGGCAATGCACAGCAATATGCACGGAATGTACGTAGAATATATGCCCGCATTGTAGAAAAAAATTATGGCTCAACTTGAGCAAGAGAAAGCAATGTTAGTGTGCACGTAATATGCACTACACATTAGATATATGATTAAATATAATCGTGAAATTAGTTAAACAAATATAATTAACTACTGCATAATATGTTTATACATATATCTTGTAAAATATGCAATGATAAATAGGTAAAAAATGAGATACTTTGAATTGAGCAGGTCTGCAAACACAGCTTTAACTGATCTTATTTTATCGATTAATTGTTATGAAATACAGCAAAGATGAAGCAATAACATTTGTACGGGTCAGGTATGTTTACTTAAAACCCAGTGATAGGTATAACATTGTAATAAAAAGCGCGGTCCCCCAAGAAAATAGCGCATTTTTTTATGCAAAGCTTGTGGAGAAATGTTTGCAAAATTGAAGGACGGAGGTGCGATGAATCGCGTTGATAATGTTTGTACTGGTCTCAACCGTGAGTGTATTAAACTAACGCTTTACTGGGAGGCTCAGCGCACTATCGTTAGACTAGCATTGTGAAAGTAACAATAAGTAGTCACGCGCATCATAAAGAGTGATTAATTTTATCTCTGTATTATTGGCATCGACGACGTGCTACCCGCGGCTTTACTTAATTTGACTTCAACCTTCTTTATCCACGAATAGAGTATTACTTTATAAAAAGTGCAAATTAAATATCATAGAAATTCAGGATTAAGAGCTTTGAGAGGTTGTCAATAACTGCTGTCAATTATTCCTCAGATAAAAAACATTAGAATAATGTTGTACTCGATATCAGTAATTCTTAACCTAGAGAATAGGAGGCCTTTTTGGGACTTGTTGGTGAATTCAACTCTTCCGGCGAATACAATTAACTTTTTTTTCATTCCAAGTTACTTGTTTAAAAATTTGCCATTTTTGACAGGCCGGGGAGCCACTGATCCCGCGGGTTGTAGTCTGTGGCGCCATATCAACCAGAGTTCTCTAGGAAACCCACATCCCACACCATAGCACAGCCTTGATAGTGACAACAGTCTGGCGTGCACTTTACCCCTAAAGTCCTAAACTATCATTAATCAGGGGGATAAGGATGTTACGGTATATATGTATGAAGGTTCACACTGAGGCGTGAAGTACGGTGATTAATTAATTAATTTATAAGCTCCTAGATGACAAGAAAGTCAATTAAGCTAGTGCATAATTGTTAGTTTTTGTAATGACACCGAAGAGTTATGAAAGCTCCTTTAGATAGGTTGCTCTAAAAATTAGGCTAAGATGGATTATTTACTGACACAGAATAAGAGTACACAACACAGCACTCCTATTCCCAACGTCGAACTCAACATGCAGCGCCGAAAATTAGGCGAACGGCCAACCTGCCGACATATGGAACAAGATGTCATGTTATATGTATGAATAAATTTTCGTATGAAGAGCATGTCAGTGGATCACCGCTCCCTGTTGGCTATACAGCCTTTCACCTTCACTTTACAGAGTTTGCTCTCAGAAATGCGTCCTAGTAAGAGCCACTCTACTACTAAACAGAGTCTCTAGTGGTCACGAGATAGAAAAGAACGGCAACCGCAATGCTACACAGCACTTGCTATGCTGGACAAAAACTAAAAATGGCAATTAAAGAATGCATAAATAATTCCTCTTAGTGGAAATCCTGAGCATCTTATTCCATAAACAACGTGAAACGAACTTGTGTAGCTGTTACAACATTTTAGAATTTGATAGTTTATTTCTACAGCAAGTGAGCCTCCAGATACAGTTCTTTGGCTGACTATAGTAGCCGGAATGTAGGATGTAATTCAAAAGGAGGCTGAAGTAGGCAGCTGTTGACGAAGGCTGTAAAATTTCATGCAGGAGCCACACTATGAGGCTTAGGACATTTGCTAGTTCCAGCCTACCTCTGAAGTTAGTCCACGCAGATGAGTTAGTTTCGATAAGAGTACATTGTATGAGCACATGACAAGATGTGCCAGATAATTACCAGAACAAATTTTTTGCCTCTGTTTGAAAGTGGACCCTGAGACCCACCCGGACGGTACAGAGCGAAGCCACAGTCATTGCTCTCGCTGTAGATTTAACGGAAGCTGCTCGCTGAGACGAAGTTCGCTAGTGGCCCCAGCATTAGCCAGCTCGTCTCCAATAAACTTCTCCAAACACGACTGTTGTGCAAGTCATCATTTGCTGCCCACCGCCTTCCTTCAAACCTCATTAAGTTTTTTTCGCTGACCGCATCAAATTTCTGTCTTGATGTTCTTGCTAGCACGCCGCGTAGTCCATCACGAACAGCGATTACCAGTGGTGGCTGGGAACCCGGAGCTCAGGTACTAAGTCGTCTGAAGAATAATGGTTTCCATGAGTGACTGGCTATGGCGGCCGTATAAAAGAGAAGCATTAATAAGATCGCTTAGACATTTTTGTCTATGTTTCAATAAACTTATCAGCGAATGTGCTCCCTGACCGATACCGCCAAGACATATTTGTATCTGTGTCACATATCTTTTTTTCTTAGCAAATATACGTGTCGATTAGTATTCTTAAAGACGCCGTTTAGGACTATTAATGCTGGAAGGATTATTCTTAATACAAAAATCACCACCAGTCCTTAGACGTTAGACATAGCCATATAAAAACTACAGCATTAGTATTCTTAAAGTGCGGCAAATCCTGATAATTACGACCTTCCTAATAAGAATTATGTTTTTAGTGGTGGTCAGGAATCTGCAATCTGTATCGGTATATTTTAGGAAAACANTTCAACGATCGTGCGGCGCATCAGGTAGTGCTTGTCGCTAATGGTCACCACCGACCCTTGGGCCTCGAGTCCATGATTCAGCAGACTTCTTATTACCAAAGGTACTCACTGACCGATACCGCCGGCATATTTTCTCTTCGTAATTATAGGTCGCTTAGACATTTTTTGTCTATGTTTCAATAAACTTATCAGCGAATGTGCTCCCTGACCGATACCACCAAGACATTTTTGTTTCTGTGTAACATATCTTTTTTAGCAAATATACGTGAACCGATACGCCTAGGCATTTCTGTGCCTAATTTTCACTAAGCTTGTTAGTAAAAAGGCTGATTAACCGGTATCATTAATGCAATAAAGTATGTTTCACGAAACTTATTAGTAAATGCACTTCTGTCTATAATTCAGAAGATTTAGCAAGTTTTCTGTTTTACTACTGTTATGGGATTTCTTTGGAAGTGTAGGCGTAGTCATATACATATATATAAAATTGATTAATATTGATTATAATAAAATTAGAGAATGAATGTATAAAAGCTCCTTCCATAATTGATTAATTACGAATGCTCCTGTTGATTTGCGCAAACAATCCAGTTGATTGTTCTCTTTTCATTAATTTGATACACATTAGCAGAAGATAAATCATACAGAAGGAAAATGAGAATAGAACATCACAGAATTGTGACGATGAAAATAATATAGAAAGAATGTACATAACAAGATAGATATGTCCCCAAGGGGCGAGCTATTCCCCAACCTACCTAACTAAAAAACTTAGCGATTGGGTCTCATACTGCTGCTGGATCAGTAAAACACACTTAAAGATCTCTCAATATATTGGAAAAAGAACATAGATATTTAATACAAAGAGGAAACCACATAAATGCGAGAGTTAAATAAGCTGTTTTGACACACTTGGATACAAATTTGAATCACAACTGATACCGGTCATGATTGAACACTTCACAAGTACTCAGGAGATAGATCTATGTGTAACTTCGACCGCAAATATTTGACAGATTAAGTACCAACAGGAAACACAAATTGATCAGTCGAATTATTGAACCAGGTGGCAAAAACGGTGCTCTCAGAAAATGCATCTAAACAAACATTTTATCATATCGATGCTGTGTTTGCAGTAATACTCCATTTTAGTTGGCTAATAATATCTTCCCCACACTAATAATAAGATAATAAGAACACGTGAATCACATCGCACTGCAAAGGTCCAGTGATACACTTGCTTGAATACTTAATTAAGACTGAGAAGTAAAGCAGTGGAAGAGTTTCTGCTTAGACGTTGTCTTTATTTCATCTCCTCGTGGAACTAAAATTATGCAAGTGACGGAGCTCGTATGCATTTTTTTTCGGGCAATGCACTGCAATTGAAGTTTACTGCCTGCACGGGACGTAGCTACACAACCACTCCATTACTTGCATTTGGACTCGCGGGGAATTGCAAACACTTCCAACGCTTCACGCACTGTGTGGTTATTTCGAGTTCGTGCGACTTTTAATGGAAGCAAACACTCTGAATCAGATTAGCATAAAGAACAAGTTGACTCAATCACGATGCTCTTGCTGCATCTTCAGGAAACATTATTGATTTGATTATGACTGCCAACTTTCACACGTATGTCACTTAGTTTACTGCAGTTCGTATTGGACATTAATTTATTCAATGAAGATACACTGCTGCAATTGTTTGTGTTACACGTCATCATACCGTATGCAACAGAATTTAGCTCAGACACAGGGCACATATCAGCATGTATGTCACGTTGGGACTAGCACGTTGAAGCCCCGTTGAACGGGAGAGGTTCCATAGTTGAGACTGTTGGAAACATTTCTCAGAAGAATAAAACTAGGGCGTTTGTCAACTAAGCGCTGCCCAAGGCACACGGTGGTCACTCGAGGAAGGTATTCACAGGAATTAGCACTGAATCGACGATGATCAGGCGACACATAGTTATATCGCTCCGCGGCAACAGGCTGGACTAACAACATGTAAGCTTCAGTGACACATTCACTGCCAGAGCGCACCTTGCGCTGAGTAACATCAATTCTGGATGTTTCACAGTCAGCAAAACTGCTGAGTACGTGGGCTAGAGGATCGAATATCCACAAAATGTAGAGCCAGGAGGAAAATATTGTACAGGGACGCGTCCCTTCTCCCTCTGACCTAGAGGGGAAAGAGGGAACATCGAAACGTGCGTCTGATTATGGCTCTACCTCCTCACTGCCGTCTTTATTCTATAGAGCCCAAGATCAGAACCACTATCGTTTGCGAGAGTGAGTTTGTTTACGCTATAGAGTCGTGAAGCCGAATTATGACGCAGCTTTTTCTCGTCGAACATTGTAGTTTCGAGCTCGAGTGTTGAACACTACATTCTTACTTGATAAACCTATTTTATAGAGATATTTATGACTGTCCTATGTGTATAAGTAGTCGTGCAATTCTATATTTATGTATGTACATATATTTTTGCGAATCTATGTTTCAATAACACTACACTAATTACGACAAATGCACTTTTTGACAGATACCGCCATGGTAAGACGAAGCTCCTAGTTCGTCTGTTCTTAATTTGTCGATATCTCTGATTCGTTCAGAATTTTGGCCCCGTAGTTCTTAATTTAACAGTGATCCCTTAATTTGTTAACACCAGAAATTTAATGCTTCGTCCATGTGTACACCAATTTTTTCACTGAATTATTCACAGATATTAATAGTTGATATATAAATGTTTAGATACGGACAGTTTAGGACGCAAAACTACAGTATACTATACTGATTTGCCGTAGGCTACCCCTAAAATATTTCAAGTAATTATGTTTTCTTTCTACCAACGTGTGGCAGAAATTTAGTAATTTTGATGGCGAGCTTACTTGCTGTTAATTTGTTCTAGTTCCGTAATTTGTTCTTTTTGTCAAAACATATCGTGAAAAAATTAGGAGGTATGTCTGTCTTACAGTGTATTTAAGTAATCAGTACAGATATCGCCCCAAGGTTAGCACTTCTACGCATTTGTGGCTCAACATTTCTTTGCCAAATAAGAATTACAAAATACACCGTACACAGGCTTCATATCCATAACTGTGTGATCTATTCCAAAGTAGTGCTGATTCCGTAAGCGTATTACCAACATTATTGCATTACCTCACAGCTGAGGTAAATTATGTTGGTGAAATGGTAACCTAACTGCTGAAAATATATTTTGAGTTATTTCGTCTAGAAATTTTGAGCCAATCACAGAAGTTTTTGTGTTTTTTCTCGTAGAAACTTTGTTATTAAAAACTATACGAACTCTCTTGCTTGCCTTATTATTTTTTACACCTGTACGTCATAGCTCATATTACTGAAACATATGCAACCGAAACATCGAAACATATTCTAAATTACTTAGTATAGCTAGCTGCGAATGACACTCTTGCTGATAGAGAGCAAATATTGTGTTTCAGTACCATTGATCTTTTCACTATATACTGTACTTGTCTAAGTTTGTAGAAGGCCACCAGCTTTCTCATGGATTACCTAGGACTCATTCACAAAAACTTCCCATGCAGTTATAATTTCTGTGTCGGCGGTTGTTTGCTACCTTTCGGCTGCGCTATCAATTGTTTGTTCGTCTGTGATGTTCTTTCTAACCACAGCAATGAAAGCAATTTAAGCAGAGGGTAGCAGCTCTGAAGTACAGCTCTGGTATATGAAGTTAACTCTGTCAACCGCAACTCTTTCTCTTTCTCTCATCAATAATCGTAGAACTAACTCCATATGAACCGTCACTCATCGGTAGATTTATAATTTAGTTTTCAAAAAATAAATTGGTCTTAAAAAAATCACATTCTTGCGCACCAAAGAACTGCTACTAACTCCTCATAGGACACTAACATTGGTTTTGCAACTGAAACTCGACCAGCACGTGGATATTTAATAGATACACGTCATTGACATTCTATTAGGAATAGCAGAAATAACACTGGTGAAATTTATGAAACAACACAATAGCATTAGTAAAAAAATGGGACCTGACAGCTAATTAAGAACTTCATATTCGCAGTCACAGAGTGGAACACATGGGAATATCGGTTGAAAGAATCACAAATTCAGTGGTGAGTGTTCGATAACTGTACTGGTTATTTATAGGGGGATTATATACTTTTTAATGAGTCCAATTCAGTCTCGTTCGGATGGGTGCCAAGCAATAACACGCACCCTCCCCTTTGCCAAAATACTGAAATTAATCCCAATTCAATTAGACTTAGATGTCGTCATGCTCCCATTGTCGGCTTTCAAGTACCTCTAGTACGTAATTAGACTGTTAGAAAAGTATTGCAGACCTGCAGTAAACATCCAATTATATCACAATAATGCAACCTAGAGTACTAGGTGTCCGCTACCGCTGGAGCGGTTTTGTGCTTAATACAGCAATCTCGTATTACCAACAGGTGCTCCTCTATCAAAGCCAGCGATACTTGTTCTGCGTGCGTTGCTGCTGATGATGCAGTCACCTTATCATGAAGTTACAAACGGTGCTGCTTTATAAGATATCCGACGAGGCATTATCTGCTCGTGATTCAGTAAACTTGTTGCGGAAATTCACTGCTGCGCCGTTAGAAATTGCTGCCCAGGTTGCAGAAAGCTCAATGTTATCACGAACTACTTTCTGTCCGATACCGACGGAGGTATCCTCTATGTTGTGAAACGTTAAGTTTCACATCATAGGTGGACGAGGTACTGTTTTTATTCTCACGATATTAAGCGATACTCATTTCACTACGAACAAAATTTCGTCAAAGGCTTGAATTTTCCGAAGGTGCGTTGGGTTCAGCATTAAGAGATCAAATTAAAAAAATATGTTGTTTAACTCTGTTTTCCCCTGCATAATCCGTCTTTTTGTTGTTGTTGTTGCTAAGCGAGATGTATAAATATCTCAGAATGTTTTACAAAATTTCAAGGATGCGTAATTTGTTTGTCCTTTTTATCTTGCTCAAATTTCTGTCTTTCTTTATTACAATAAATTATTTCATTGCTTATTGTGTGTTTCATTTAGCACCCTTGCTAGAACTCACAAGTAGTAGGTTTAAGATGTTTTTTTTTTCATCTATTTTATTCATTTAACAATTTTCATTTTTATTTTTTTGCTTAATTTTAACGATTTCTTTACATTTTTGTAGGGGAGGTCGCCCGCCTCTCCCAAATTATGGCGTCGTGTAGATACATATATATAGTACGTAGCTAATCAAAATAAAACGCCGTAACACCTTTATTTCAGAAAAAAAAAATCATCTGCTAAGAAAATAATCCATGAACCGAATTATTACTTTTATTTCATATAGGAAACACTTTTACCTGCCGATACATCCAGTTTCGTTCGGACGTTCCAAACAAACTACGTGTAAATTGAAAATATTTCAGTTTAC
>LQNS02276770.1:14452418-14468214 GCA_001587735.2 Parhyale hawaiensis
ATTACTTTTATTTCATATAGGAAACACTTTTACCTGCCGATACATCCAGTTTCGTTCGGACGTTCCAAACAAACTACGTGTAAATTGAAAATATTTCAGTTTACTCGGATAATCTTGCACTAATTTCTAATTATTAGAGTATCACTCACTAGCTCCTGTAAATCAGCATAGTACCATAATATTGTTGCTGTGAAGTGAGTTCTTTATTCCAGCTTTAAGAACGTGTATTATCCTTAATATCGTAGCCTCTGCGATGGTCAATTCGATGCGGGATTTTTGGATAATTATTCTGTCTCTGTAAATCTACACAACAGCTCACGCAAAAACATACAAAAGCTCTACTTTTTCTCAACCCACAGCTCTACATATCGCAACTTCACCTTAAAGCTTTACTGCTCATCATATAGCTCTTGATAAATCCACATAGAAGCTCTACACAACTCCATACGGAAACTCTGTCCCATACTTCTACACAGCAGCTCTGCACGGCTCTACACAGAAACCTTTCATAATTTCACGTAAAAATCTGCTAGACATACAAGCTCTTGACAGCTCCATACAAAATATGTTTTCTATTGGAGACGCTCCAAAACTCCACGCAGAAGTGTTCCACAACTCTCTATAGAAGTTCTTGACAACTCCATGCACAGCGAAGATATACTCTTACCCATGCCGAAGTCAACTCAACGCAAAGCTCTTCATAACTATACGCCAGCGATCTACACAAGCCCACACTGAAATCTACTCTGCACAGAAGCACTTCACGGAGAACATCTACACAAACCTACACCGAAATCTACTCTACAGAGAAGCTTTTCTCTACTCCACAGTGAAGATCTACACAACCCCACGCCTAACTCTGCAGAGAACCTCTTCACTACTCCACAGTGAAGATCTACACAACCCCACGCCTAACTCTGCAGAGAACCTCTTCACTATTCCACAGTGAAGATCTACACAAGGACACGCCGAACTCTGCAGAGAACCTCTTCACTACTCCACAGTGAAGATCTACACAAGGACACGCCGAACTCTGCAGAGAACCTCTTCACTACTCCACAGTGAAGATCTACACAAGCCCACGCCGAACTCTGCAGAGAACCTCTTCACTACTCCACAACGAAGATCCACACAACTCGCCCACCGAAACTCTTCATATGAACCTCAGCACTCCAACTCTGCCGCGGTGAACTGTGCGGCTGGCTCATTATCTGGCGAGATGAGCTCTCACTAACTGGAGGCCTGATGTTGACATCAGAATGTTCTGCCACTGAACTAAGAAGCCAATTCTCGCTAGTCGAGCAATGGCGTGTGGCATTATTGGGAAATGCGATCTCTAATGATAATTGCTTCTATGCTGAAGCATTAATGCTTGTGCCTGAAGAAGATGCTGTGGAATTTCTGGTGCGTTGCTGAATAGTCAGAAACCTTGCTTTACTGAGAACATGTGTTTGACATGAGTTAAAGGAGTAACATAACAAGGGCGCTAAACCCTTGAATATCACGGAAAAATAAGAATTCTTATCTTCATCTTACTATAAATTTCTTTTTCTTTAAAAGAAATATTTCACCATTATTGCAATTAGTAGAATATTCAGTGGTGCCCAATTTATGCCGAAAGAACAACTTAAGGGAATCATCAATGAGGTGAAGCGCCGCATCAGTGAAGCAGGGATGCCATTATTGCCATCATGCATTGCCATTTGCCAACAATGCCAAGCCGCACAGTCAGTGCTTTTCCAGGAGTCATGGTGAATGGTGTGGCTTCGCTTGCCGCGTTGGACGGGCAGTCCACCTTCCGCATGTTCTTCCAAATTATATGACCATATTCCTTATGGAAGATGAATATTCCTTGCATAAATAATAAAGTGAATAGCTATTCTCTTTCACTGCCCATTTTCGGCTAAAATTTTCAATATCTACGAACATTTAATCAGCTGAATCCTGTTTGTAATTTGAATTACAACCTGAAATTTGGTATGCATTGAAACTTGGTAGATTTAGGCATAGGAAAATTTTGCACTCATGAGATAGCGTTTCAATTTCAGAAATGACGCTATGTAAAACGTTTACCTAATACGGGGTTGATATATGGCATATTAAATGCATCTATATTCAGTATCATTATTATTATTAATGTCAAGATGCACCAGATTGGCGAGGTGACATCGGAGGAAACTCCATAAGGTTATCAACCCCCACGCAACCAGCCCAGCAAGAGAAAAAAGATAGTGAAAATTAGAGATCACAGTATTACTCCGTTTACAAGTTGCTTAAAGCTGCCTATACCCGCACCAACAAAGGCATAGAGCTTTCGAGACTATTCCTAACATCCATAGACGATAGAAAAAACGAACAAGAATACTGGCTTGTACGGTATCGTACCGCTCCCAGGACAAATTCATGAAGAACACCAGTACGCCGAGTATACCACGCCCGAGCAAATGGCCCCGGAAGAAAAGCCGACAGTAGATGACAAGGGCAGTTATACTGTATATTATATAGAGAAAGAATGCCCCACCAACTCTGCAACGATGCGCCAGATCACAAGGCACAACATCATCTACCATAAACGCACATCGACGAACCACTTCTCAATTCAGACGACAATTGGCCGAAGAATCCCAGACTAAGGAGCAGTATTCCAAAAGGGGGAGGACAATGTTCTTTTTACTACGTTTTACTGGAACTAATCTATATTATGTCAGTAAATTTCACTCCTGACGTCACGAGCCTGTATGGAATTACCATCTATCAGTGTTCAGCCTTATCTCTAAGAAAGCAAAAATTGCTCAAAACTCGATTTACGTTGACAAGCGAAGGCGATTTCTTGTCATGTTTGCTTAGATATGAAGAATAGTGAAGACCTAGGTTCCTGGATGGTCAACTGGTTGAATCCATCAGCTGCTGAGTGGAGAGTGTATGAGAGCAGCTGCGCCTGGTGCTAAGTCTAGCGGTGCTGTGTGCCCACCAACTGATGAAAGGACTTGCAGCTGTGGTCTTCCAAGCAGCTACATCTACAGTATACAACACTGGAAGATTTTCGAAGTCTTCTGTAGAAGAAATGCAAAGGTGGACGATTTCACGCCTCTTGTATAGTCTAAGGTAGTACAAATTCAAAGCAAATCTTTCAAGTCCCGAATCCCAACAGAAGATTGCTAAACTTCCAACAAATGGAAGAAGGTAGTCTTTGTTACTTTTTAGTATAGATTTTCAATTATGTTACAAATGTCATTTGAGAATTTGTAATTCAGACAAGCTGAGACGCTACCATGGAATCCATATGCTCCGAAACCTTCCCACTTAGGAAGCTCCATGATGATCAACTACATCCGGTATTTGGATACCTCCCCTCCAGGGACCTCTGCAGCGTTGTTCTGGTGTCCCGCAGGTTCCATGCAATAGGCATGCGTCCCGAGCTTTGGAACTGTTTGGAGTTGGTGGTGTAACGGAGCGAATCTTGGACCTTTATAACCGGCATTGCGCACCGAGCGAAGAAGATAACGTCTGTCAAATGCCATTTTACATGACATCTTTGATCTTTGCCCATCGCTGAAGAGACTCCATCTCTTTCAACATAACATATCTGGTGCTACACATGGAAAGAGTCCAACGCAGAGCAACGAAATTATACCTCAGCTGCGAAACAAGTTGTATGAATATCGCCTAAGAACTGGATCTGATCACTCTCGAGCAAAGACGACTCAAGGGGCAACTAATAAATATATACAAGTATTTAAATGGCTTCAGCGACGTACCTAGAACGGGGCTCTTTGAAAGAGACCTCAATGATCGCTTGCGAAACAACGGTCAAGAACGCAAGCATAAAGCTCGAAGCTCGACCTTTTGTCAGCAGTTCTTTCCGTATTTCATAGTCAGCATTTAGATTAGACCCTGTTCGGACGTTGTTAGTGTGGAACAAGTTTCAAATTCGTCTTGACATACATCGGGAGAGACATCCCCCACAGCTAAGGATTCCTCCTTCAGGCGTCGCACACTCTTTACGGCCAAAGCCTCCGGGGCTACCTAAATCCGTCTTCTCTCTTCCGCTCCAGCTACACTGTCTGACATCCTTAACTCCGCATATCCTCGGCTATTGATCGTGATTGCGTGCATTCATGATCGTCCCTTTTGCTGAGATTCTTCTCCCTCCTCTTTTTTTCTTCTCTTTTCTCCAGTCTTTGTATATTAACATAATGGCAAAAGCTCATAGAGGGCCGGGGCGTAAGTTTCGGTGTCTCTTTGAGAATGGGCCTGTTGGTTTGTCTACTGCCGCCTATCTAATCTAATCTAACTAAAGCAGCAACCTATTAACTCTACCGAACCAAACACCCTGCCAACACGTCGCATAAAACCAATTTTCTTGCGACGCTCGTGAGGCAACTGAACGGATGTGGGCCTTAAATGTCAACTTTGGATCGTTTCACAGGAGAATAATCGTATATAGAGATTGATAAAATGATTTCTGGTCTCTTACTATTTGTAGAACCACAGTCAAACGAAAACACAGACGCACACTTTTTAAGCTTAGCTTACATCAAGATCTTGTGCGGTTATCGTCCAGCTATCAGCGTTGTGCCCAAGGAGCTTCAATAGAGAAGGAGGGAGCCCTGTGGCACATGCACAGATGCGCCAGCGAGTCAACTAGATCTCTTATGGCTGTGAGACGCGTTCATGAATCTGATTGGGGGAAGAGACGTGAGGGCAGTGAGTTTCAGGGGGGGGCAACAGAGAAACCGAGTTATTGATATGCTATTGGTGCAAACGCCAACTGGCTGACAGCCATAAGAGACACTTGAGCTTCACGAGCGAGGCTCCTGGCTCCCTCCTCACTACAGAAACTCTTGGTAGTGTCAGAGAAGTTTCACACGACTTGACAATAATTGGACTGAGCGGAATTAGGAAATATTAACGAACAATTCGTCAATTTAATCAAGGAAAAGTTCTGCTTATTCTTAACGTCTTAGAAAGTAGAATGACAATCAGGATTCAGCCATTAAGCATCGACGAAATTTCAAGTGACTGGGGCTATCTAGACGAAATTCGTATCCTGTATAGCAACTTACGATGAAAACAGCAAAACGATGACTATGACCTCACATTCAGGTAAAATTTTATTGCAAAAATACTGTAGAGCTGCCTCGCTGTATCTTTCTTTGTGTGTGGTAGAGCATTTTCTTACGATTGTCAGTGCAAGGGTGTATTCATGGATGCATCATTGTCATTCTTTATTCAGTTTTTTAATGAGCAGATGAATCATGATTGAGCAAACGGCAAGTTGGAAAGTTTGTAAACTGTGGAGGTGCAAATGTGCTCGTCACAAAATTATAACCGGAAGCAACCCACCAGTAAAAGTAGATAAAATTACGCTGTACAATGTTTCATTATCTACACAACTAAATTGTAAAGATCTCAACTATGAAAACCTACGCGGCTTTCGGAGACTACAAAGTAACGCAAAAAATGCTTCAATAAAAAAGTTAGGATAAAATTATAAAAAAAGTCTCGTCTCAATTGTAACCATTGCAGTAAAATCAAGAAGCATATCATACGCTAACAAAAGTATTTATAATACCATGACCCGTGAAATTTGCATCCTCCATAAAATACCCAAATTGCAAGCACCCCACCAGCACTATATCCAACCGATGCCCAAAATACAAGCATCCGAGTATATATCAAGATGCATACACTCAGTAAATTACAAGTGCTGATAAAATTATCATTTGCAACAAACATTTTTGCAATACATTTGCAGTAATTTCAAATTCCAAGCATCCATGCAAAATAATAATGAAAAATGTTGTCGCCACATGAAAGTTTCCTCGCAAAATTATAAAGCACACTCGCCGCAAAATGTAAGCAATCAGAGTCATGCCCGTCTATGCCATCAAATATTCTCGCTAGAGTTGCTCTCAGCACCAATTTATTGAGTTGAGTTCATCGTAATTTGATTTGGTGGCTCTCGCTCATTGGATTCGTCGGTTTTTCCATCAGCTACAGAGATCAAAGCGACATCTTTGCTGGAACTGGAGCTTCGTACTGCGACGGGTGTACGGTTCACAGGACTTTAGTGTGTGTGATGCGCTTAGTGTGCAGTGCTTGGTTCTAGATAACGTAATTGGATGGCGAATTTAGTTATTTGATTACTATAGTTTGACCATTTTATCAAGGTAGTTCGGTCGTGGTCAAATTCCTCTATAGCGTTGCCAATTCTATGGGTACGTCTGAGATTTTGTTCGGCCCATACCTTAGCAACGCCCACTACCTGCATATAGAGAAATCTCAGAAATACCCGAAAAATTGGTCATGCTATAGAGGAATTTGACCACGATCAAACTGCTTTGATAAAATGGTTAGACTGTAGTGTACCCGTACATAAAAAAATAATGACAAGGAATTTGTGGCAGTGCGGCTTCCTAGCTTGCTCGTGTCTGTGTAGGTGTGTGGATGGAGCACTGGTTTTCATATGAAAGACGCAATGCACCAGCCAAGTCAAGTCATAAAATTGTAGATCTCTTCTAGAGTGATTGACTCAGACTTAAGCAGTTCAGGATTAGCACCTGAGACTTTACCCAAGGTGGGAAACAAGCCGACACCCATGACTGAAACTTCGGGCAAGCTAAAGCTAATAAAATAAGTTGACCTCGACCCTAGAGCGAACTGCCCCTGGGATGAAGCCTTAGGTTTGCTAACTCTCTGGCCCGTATGTTTTTGTAAAATGTAAAGCAATTATTGTGCCTCTGTCCAGCAACAGTCAATATTCATAAAAAATAACTTTAAAAAAATTGCCACTGTAAGATTTCTGAGCATCCACATATTGCTGCCATTTGATTATTAAAATCACTTGTGCTTTTCAAATAAAAATCTAACTTCTACATGAACTACTCTATGTACTATTCAAAATAATTGAACAGTACGTTTCTTCAGGAGAATTACACCTACGCTATGCAACACTAAGCTGGTTCGTATAATAACATAAGTTTTTTTTTTAATAAAACGGGATCTGTGATTCAGTAGTAAGCTCTTAATCCTTAGAAGAATATTAGGAAGACAGCGCCTGAAAGCTAAAGCAAAAGCTGGACTGCTTCTTAGAAAACATGTTTTGCGTATTGTTGAATAAACTAGAGTTTGCTTGCAGAAAATGTTCTGCATATCGTTGAATGAATAGAGTCTGCTTGAAAAAAATATTCTGCATATCATTGAATTAATATAGTCTGCTTGTAGAAAATGTTCTGCTTATCGTTGAACAAAGCGAAATTTGTTCAGAGAATACATCGGGTGCACTTCTTTAAACAAAACGGCGTCTGCTACATAGCCCTGAGTCGTTAATTCTTTAGAATAACCTACGTATTACAAACTAAACCGAAATTCATCTGACGAAGATGTCCGGTAGCCACATTTTCCCCAAACACTGTATAACGGAGTCTGCGCTACAACACCGAGCCGTTTCTTTGAAGAATATGTCCGGCGCATTTTTCTTTAATAAAACGCGAGATTGTTTATCTCTCTAATGGTGTGGTGATAAGAAAACTGTCGGATGAGTGCTAGCGATATTGATGGTGTTGCTAGGATCGCTACCTTAGAGTCATCAATCTATTTCGGGGCCGCCTCTCCTGATGCTGCCTTCGCGGCCGGGGGTTTGAGCGCTCGAGGCTAGGGAGTGTTAAAGGTATATTTTAACAGCTATAGGGCCCTTATTATTATTTATTATTAGCTTACCAGACAGTCGAAAGATGGCGGCCCTTTCTGTCATAGTGCCGGAGTCACTAGCAGTTTTCTTAATGAGGCTGAAATTTAACTTAGTACCACTCGGATTATTTATGAGACAGTCAGAATACTTAGTTGCGTCCCTTGCACAAAACCCGAAATGTACTAAGTATAAGTTACTGTGGGTTTATAAGTTTCGATAGAAGCCCAGAATCTGACGTATACTGCAAAGATGCGTCATAGGTAAGAGCATGTGTAATTGAATTTTGTCGTCTAACTATAGCGTGCGTAGAGGTAAAATTTACTGGCGACTAATTTATTTTGACATTAAGTCGTAATAAATTACAGACTCGTGCTTTCTAACTTTTGAGCGCTCTTGGAATGTCAGGAACACAGGAGCACTTCGCTTTCCAGGAATGAGGAAATAGATCACTCATAACCCAGCAGAGTTGGAAAAGTTAGGCAGGTTTAATTGGATCACATCTGGAGGTGAGGCAAAAGCTTCTAATGGCTTTAAGATAAGTTTGTAGCCACAGTGACAGTCAGTGACATAACACGACCATGTTTTGCAACTTCCTCGTTTTAATCGTTTGGAATCATACCCGTTTTAAGACGGAAATTCGACTGTCTCAACGTTAATTCTCTAGACTCAAAAACTTATATTGGTCTTTATTAGAGCCCGGATATATTGCAGTTTCCGGCGTTAGTGCAATAACTGCGATAAGTATAATTACTGCAATCAGAGCTATAAATGCAATATTGGCCATGTTCACAAGCCCCTCACTGTAACGCGTTCACTCAAACTGATGGACACGGAGCGTTGATTTTAGAGAAACAGCTGCAGCAAACGCGAGAGAATGAAGCACGTCAACCTGTTTTTTTTTTTTTTTTTTGAACGCGCTGTGTCATTCAAGTTCGGTAAACAGAACTTATAAATAGAGCCCGGATTTATTGCCCTTAAAATATTGCAGTTATAGCTCCTAAAAATTGCTCATATTGCACCTAAAAATTGCTCTTACTGCACCTAAAATTTGCTCTTATTGCACCTTAAAATTGCACTTCCTGTTTGAATACCAGATAGACCAGCGGTTACGTGTACTGTGGAGATAATTCGCTGCTGGCTCTCTCTTTGATCGCAAACTGCGGCACCACAGAAGACACCCAGCAGAGTGACTCCACACACGAGGGGTGACGTGAGCAACGTCACCTGGACTTCTTCCGAAGCAATGTGCGTGGAAGAACTAGGAAACAAAGAAAAGGCAAATACAGCAAAAAATTGAAAGGATGAAAAAAAAAAGAAAATCGGATGGCAAACGGGAATAGCATGTCAGTGGATCAACTGACACCTATATCAGTTCCAAATAACAATTATCAGTAGCTGTATATTGCGCTTGTGCTAATTGACAATTCTTCCCAATGGCGAGCATGATTCTTGCAAATATTCCGCTTTACCTGTTCCCATGATGTTTTCCCGGAGCGTAAAAGGTTATAAAAAACTAATAGTCAGATTTTCACCTCGATTATATTTTCACCCCAACAAATATTTGGAACAATAAATGATTAGGGAACTAATTGTCATGGCGTTTGAAGGGTTGTGACACGTTGGCAGTGATAATAAGTGCCATGAGTTCACACGTCCTTCATCGTAACGCGTTCAATCACGAAACTGAACACGAGCTATTCGTCAACTTTTTTCTCTTTCCACACGTAGAAGTGTGCTGTATTCATATGAATGACCCTGCGCGTTAAATTATGATATCGTTTCTTAATATTTTTTCTTATATTTTGCGCCAGTTTGAAGTCACAGTCCTTTCCCATAATCTTATAGACTGATTTTGATAGGAATAACCTATTTTAGAAATAGTTATAGTCTGATAAACCGACAGAAGAGAACTCAGCTCAGAGCAATCAGTTAGACTTCCAAATCGAAGATGGCGCCCGTGTTCTTATAACATTTTCAGGATTTCTAGTTTTCTTCTCTTCAACGGGAGTACAGTACAGCGATTCTGATTATTAAAGTGAAGTTAAAAAATATGCCAACTCCTTGCTACAGCTGTCGGTAGTAGAGGCAGGGATTTATTGTCGTTACCGCTGGGACGTCACCCTAGGCCCTGCTTGAATTCGATGGAGTTTAGATCCAGCATTGTGTGAGCGCTCATGATGGAGTTTGATCCATGTGGTGGATAAGACCCAGTCGGTATTTTCCCTTTATTTATAGGGAATTCGCTGGCATTGTTGCACCTAAGCTCTGTGTAATTGTCAGGTACCTGATTCGGTCGTTGTTATCGTACTGGAAATATTACAGCCGTCTCCTAAAGGTCCTATAAAGCCAAATGTAGGCAATTATCCACGCACCAATTTTCTAACAGCGTTTGAAAAATTGGTGACTTGCGGGTTAAGTCGCTGTGCTGAAACGACTGGGCTGCTGTTACCGGGTGAGTTTGCGTACAAAAATTATTTCGGTTTCTGTGACGCTCTATTGTTTGCGTAGCCTTTCGTCTGCTACACCAAGTTTTGGTTTTGTCAATTGATTGCGCGTCCAGAATAATCGGATAGACTAGTCCCATAGACGAAGAGTAACTTACCTCTGCATCTTCTGTACGGTGTTTGGTAATGAGAGCCATTGGCTACATTCCTCTGTCCCTGCTCCCAAACTTTCTGGACGAAATACGCGAGCAGCGTCCATAGCTCATGCCTTTACTTTGAAAATGATCAGGTGTCAAACTCGCCACTTCGCTCGATGTTTCATACCCGGAATGGTACTGGCATGGAAGTCGCTCCTGTCATCCAGGTTCACTCTTGTGGATCTCCAAGCGTTTCAGCCGGCTGTGAATATTTCTTGTGGATTCTTATTCTTAGCAGGGTGTCTTGGGCGTCTTGGTGTTGCTTTGTTCTGCCTTTGAGATATGCGTGTCCAGTGATGCCCTGGTGCGATATTTTACTAATTTATTTGAAGCATTATTTTTTTTTACCAAACACCGGGTGTAAAACGTAAATACGATACAATTGTTAATATTTTGTTACTGTTCTAATTTATTGGTTTTCACTATCACAGAGATTTTAAAATTTTTTATATTCACATACAGAAATCGATCAATGATAAAAATGAATAATACAGCCGAACTTAGCCGTAGGCTTGAAATTTCAGAATTACATGGCACCCAGCACAAACTATTGAGTTTGGTACGAGGGAATGAGCGGCTCAGAGTGCTAGACATGTCAGGAAGCGCACACAAAGTTTTTTTAACAAAGGAAATTATCTAATAATAAATCTAATGTCGACAGATGATAAAATTTAACGTTTCGGTATAATTTTTACCCCATCATCAGAAAAAAATTGAAAATCTATAATTGGCTCCTGTAACCTAACAACGTGACTTGGGACTCAATATTACAAACAAACTACAACACATTCAACAAGTTGACAAGAGTATGAAAATGGCAAGCATAGTACTCGGATTCATCACCAGAAATTTTGAATACAAGTCCAAGGACATCATCGTTCTCTTGTACAAGGCATTAGTGCTACCACACTTAGAATTAGCTGTTTAAATCTGGTCACCTCATCTGTGCAAATATATCTCAGCTACCTCAGCTGCGAAACAAGCCGTGTGAATTTCGTCTAAAGGAACTGGGACTGATCTTTCTCAAGCAGAGACGACTCAGGGGCAACTAATAGAAACAATCAAGCATTTGAATGGCTTCAACGACGTTCCTACAACGGGACTCTTTGAAAGAGACCTCAACGATCGTATTGATTATAGAGGAATGAAGAAAAGAGAAAAAAGGGAAGAATCCCTGCCAAAGAGACGATTATGAATGCACGCAAGCACGATCAAGAGCAGCTGATATGCGGAGCTTGGAGATATCAAACTGTGTAGTTGGAGCGGGCGACAGAAGAAGAGGGATTAAGGTGGCCTCGGAAGCTTTGGCTTTTAAAATTTTGTGACTCCTGGAGGAGAAATTCTTAGGTATGGAGGATGCCTATCGAAGAACGACCTTACCTTAGCAGTTCTTTCAGTATTTCACAGTCAGCACTTGAGAAAGACTCCTTTCCGACGTTGTAAGTGCGGAATTAGGCAACGCGTTTAAAAATCGTCTTGACATACATTGGGAGAGACATTCCCCACAGCTAAGGATTCCTCCTCCAAGAGTCGCGCACTCTGACATCTTTAACTCCGCATATCAGAGGGTATTGATCGTGATTGCGTGCATTCATTATCGTCTCTTTTGCTGAGATTCTTCTCCCTCCCCTATTTTTCTTCTCTTTCTCCCAGTTTTTTATATGCTACAAACATAATGGCACGAGCTCATAGAGGGCCGGGCGTAACTTTCGGTGTCTCTTTGAGAATGGGCTAGTCGGTCGTCTACTGCCGCCTATCTAATCTATTCTCAAATAAAAATTCTCCTTCATTTTTTAGATAGGGGAGCATAGATGTGGAAGGTGGCAGGTCTAAAGAGTGAATGAACAGAGCTGCGTGAAGGAGCCGGATATCAGCTCCTGTAGATTCGGCAGATGTGGAATTAGTCGAGGGTTGTGTGAAGCGGTACAGCTGAGGTCATAATGTTGAGGCTGGGTCCAGCTCTGTTGATGTAAAGAGATTCTGATGTTGTGAGTTCGGTTGGAATAGAAGAGTCATCGATTGAAATGTCATTTTTGCTGATGGGACGGTTGTTTTGCTCAGCATGTAGGTGGGGAGCTGAATGTAAAGGTTTTGCTAGTAGTAGCATGTAGCATGTCCTAAATGTTGGTCAATGCGGGCTTTAAAATGTTGTTCAGTGCTACCGACGTACGAGACATTGCATCCTCTGCATTTGAAACCGTAGTTAACGCTTGCCAGAAGTGGTGTAGGGGGTTTTTTCTTTAAATTTAATGTAGGATCCTATGGTAAATGTGTTTTTGTATGAAAATCTGAAGTTCATATGTGGGTAGGCTCCAGAAAGGAACGTTTTCAATGTGTTTACTGCAATAATTGAGGATTTGTTGTAGTACGGAAGCGAGTGAAAGAAGTCTAATTTACGAACGGATGGTTTGCTAATACCAGGATCAAACAGCTTGTCTAGGAACAATTTTCAATAGTGGTATAGAAGATGTGCGGATAACCATTATTTTTAAAGAAAGTTCGGAGAAAGTCCACTCCGTTTGAGAAGATAAGGTAGGAGGAGGACAAATTATATGCCCGAAGTAGTAAAGTTTTTATTGCATTGATTCTAAATTGCTCGTAGCAGTGACTGAAAAAGTTGTCCTGAGGCCTGAGATCGTGGGTTTTTTGTAAACCCAATGAAAAGCGTAGAGTCTTGGTTAGTTATTAGAACATCTAGAAAGGCTAAAGAGTTATTTGACTGGCTTTCTGCAGGTAACTTGATATTTTGATATTTACTCTTTACATATTCTAGAAATAAATCAGAGTCCGCTTCATTCTTAAATATAAAGAAGATGTCATCTATATAACGATTATGGTGGATCGGTTTGAAGTCATTTGGGCAATCGTTAAGCCAGAGGGTTTCATGTTGGCATAGGAAGATATTTGCCAACGACGGACTGAGTGGGCTCCCCATGGAGACCCCGGCTATTTGTTTGTACAGTCTATTGTTAAACATGAAGAAGGAATCTTTAATGGCGAGACTAGATAAAGTTCTAAAGGTAGGTATGTCCTTGTCTTGGAATAAGTCCGTATTGTCAAAACATTTTTTGCAATGATATTTATAGTTTCGTCTATGGGTGTGTTGGTGAAAAGAGAGGTGACATCGAAGCTGGAAAAGTAAGCGTTGGGATTCAATTGGAGGTCTTTGATACGGTTACAAAATTCATATGAATTGCGTAAAGTGAACTGATTAGTAGTTAAAGGTTCAAGTAATGGAACAAGGAATTGAGCAATAGAATAAGACGGGGTTGTATAAGTAGATAAAATTGGTCGTAAGGGGACATCAGCCTTGTGTACCTTTGGAAACCCGTACGTGATTCCAGGGGAAGCACCTGAGTTGTGAAGTGAAAGGTAAATCGAGTCAGTGATGATGCCTTAGTCTAACAATTTCTTTATAAATCTATGAATTTTTTCGATTAATTTAAGCGTGAGTTTGAAGGGATCGGTATGCGAATCTCAAACGGTGAACTTGGTTGCATCGGAAAGAACGGCATTCATATTCTGATAGTACTGTTTTTTTATCTAGAATGGCAACACCTCTTCTCTTGTCGGGTCTGCACACGATAACGGAGTTTTATTTGTAAAAGTTAGATAATAGCGATAGATCGGACCTAGAAAAAATTGGAGAGAACACTTTATGATGACTGTACGAGGTGTAAATGCTATAACAAGTTTCCTTCATTTTGTGTTTTATTTCGGCAAATGAAAAGTTGCGGAGCAGTGGTTGGGCTTTCAGTTCGTTTGCTAGTCCTTCAAAACTTATGTAATGTTTGTAATAGTCCGGTATGAATATTGGTAGGCAGAATTAAAAGCCAAAGGACAGTAGAAATTTAAGGCGTGGTTGAAGTATTACATTTGAGTAATTAAAAATTACGCTGTCTGGACTACAGGACATTATGTTGGGGGATGCTCTTAATCCGTTCAACTTTCTATTGTGGATGAATTTGGTTTTATCTATGGATTTCTTGGTGTTAGATTGCACAAAATGAACTAAACTGAGGTAGTCAAGAAATGAAAATGAATTTTCAATCTGAGATAGGTACTGGTTAGTCGAATTTGTATTGTTGACAATGTTGTTATGCTTAGTTTGAACTTCGAAGTCCAAGAGTTTAGATTGCCACGATTTGTACAGTTGACTGTTCTGCAGTGACTGTCGGTACAAACGGAAGCGGAGAAATTTTGGGGTGACTTGATATGCTTTGCAACAGGTTAGGAAGTGTAAGTCTAGCTTGGACATTGCAAGTTATGTGGAGAATATTTCAGATTTTCTGAACATTGACGCGCCGGGTTAAATTTTACAATCTGTCGACATTAGATTTATTATTAGATAAAAGTTTTTGTGTGTTTTTATGGGTTAAAACGCTTCATAAAGGCAGATCCGTTTCAATCGATGGCTCAACCGGTAAGAAACGAAATGTCACTGAAATGGCCATGTCTATTGCAGTTAGGTTACTTCGGAATAAAATCCATCAGTAGGACGCTTCGGATTGTGCTGTAAGGACAGCACAATCCGGAGTCATTCAGAAGGAGAGGTGCTCCTTGCTCCTCAATTACTTGAATGTTCCTATCTTTGTGGATGAGAAGAAATTGGCTCAAAAGAATTGCAAACAGGCAGAATAAATTAGTTCTATATCTATACTGAACAATGTAAATATAATAATACAATGAATTGAAATTGATTATGACCTGTAATTTTAGATAAATAAATTTTAAGCCTGTCCGGTGCAATGGAAATTCTGCAATTCCCATCCTATGGCTATGTTCGACGCTACTATTGAGTTTTAGTATTCCTATAAAGAAAAATATTATTTATTTTATCTTAAGGAGATTAAACCCAATAAATTAGAAAACTAGAACGCCTCGTGGCGTAAAACTATCACCTGCGTTGAGAACAAATTTCATCGCCGTTATTTACTTTTGATGGACAGCTAATCCTAGTTATTTTTCTCATTGGCGCGGGTCCCATCGAGGACACCACACCAGACTCCTTGCAAAAAGTCATAAACATAGCTCAACACCTTCTACCTGTTTTTGGATGGCGGGCAAATTTCATTGCTGCCATTTTTTTATTGCCAACTAATCATGTTTTTTTTTTGGCATTGGTCACATCGAGGGAAGCCCACCAGACTCCCTGAAAAAATTATAAACTCTGCTCAACTTTTTCGACTGCTTATTGGGTGGACAGATATATTCACAAATATACATAAAATATATAGACTTGAATATATAACGAAAACATTATCACCTCTCTCACTTCGTTCGAGGATGCTAAATACCACACCATATTAACAATTGTGTCAAAGGCTGAAAACTTTGCCAAATTTCTTTTTACCCTCGTCATTTGCTGACGATACACGAATACTAGCTGCTGTGCAATCTGTGGAAGACGTGCTATCTGTGCAACGAGATTTGGAAAGTATCTGCCAATGGTCGGTAAGAAA
>LQNS02276770.1:14480922-14494432 GCA_001587735.2 Parhyale hawaiensis
TTGGAACCGTTACGATGCCGTACGGGCCAGTATTCCCGTTCGTTTTTTCCATCGTGTGTGGATGTTTGGAATGGTCTTGATGGCTCTGTCTTTGTTGGTGCTGGTATTGGCAGCTTAAAACGATCTGTACACAGAGCTATTCTGTGATCTCGGATCTTCTTTTTTTCATTCTTTTGTTTTCTCCACCCGTTGGGCTGGTTTCGTGGGGGTTTGTTAACCTCATGGAGTTTCTCCGTTCCTACGTCGCCAGTCTGGTGTGATTTAATAATAATATTAAATGAGTACATAAGCCTATACACACAAGACGATGTTTTTTACGTTGTTTTGATTATCATCTAAAAATTTTTGAGTTGCCAGTTTGTTTCTTTGTTCTCCAGCCAAGCGAAGTCTATACGCAACTATCTTAAGTTCCGACTTGAGCCTGTCTAAGAACTGCTAAAACTTTAGCGTCTCGTTATATAGGTACAAACAACACTGCTTAAAATATGTTTTATGGAGGATGCCAAGTCTGGTAGTCGTGGGATTCATAATTTAGATAGTTGCTCACTAAAAACTTAAAATTGCAAAATATAAATCTGCTGGCAAATAATGGCCTTCGTTACCGAAAAGTAGAGTCATAGCAGAAATGGCTTTCAGTTGAGGAGTGAAGTAGAGACTGCTTACCATAATTTGGATATTCATACGTGCTGGTTCACGCCACAGATATACACTCGCTTCGCCCCAGGGGTACACGGCTGCAGCTGCCTGTGAGCACATTATCAGAGCTTCGGCGCCAAAATTAGAAAGCTCACGTGACGCAACTACGACCTCCTACCGGACCTATTTTTAGTTAAGGCCAGCACCCTACTCTGAGTACCTTGCCTGGCATAGCAAAATATCATTATTTAAAGCGAGTGAGAGGCCACGTGGAGAAAAAAAGTCGAGCATCCCAAAAACACAATATCCTGACGCCATCCAATGGAGTGTGAACTCTTGAGATACTGACGCCGCTAGTAAAGCGTTGCGAGAATTCGCCTGTCTGGCCGAGAGGTGAACTCGAGTACTAAAGCATGCAAGTATAGCACTCTAATGTTCTACACGCCTAGTAGTAAAAGTAAAAAGTTACCTGGAATAAAATAAATTTTACGTGCTAGCTTCACAAGGGAGGGTGCAGTCAAAGTTGACTTTAACTTTACCGCCTAAAATAGTCGCGTGGTCAAGTTTCAAATAAGGCATTGCGTGGGCAAATTGACTTTTATTGTGGACTCTACTGGGTTAAGCTGCAAGAAAATGAAGTTTGAGCTTACATTTGTAGGTCTCTCCAGGCTTACAAAATTTCTTATTATTTGAAAGAAAATTAAATATTGAGACAGTTTACTATATACATTGTAATCATACTAACCATTATAGTTACAGTAGACTAAATTTGTTGTGAAAGATAAATGTAACTACTAGCACTTTCGTTTTGGGTAGGCACAGCCTACATTGCACGGTGCCGCGCGCTAAACTAGGCAAATATAAAGAGACGCACACGACATTTGTGAAAAATATGTTGTGCAGATCATTGTTTTCGGTTTTGGTAGAAATGTGTCATATGATGCAAAGTCTGCGTATATCTTCTGTGTCCAGCTGGTCAATGTCTGCAGCCCATGCAATTCTTCATTGCTAAGAAGGAATGTGGTGTTTTGTACTTGATCAATGCAGAGGCAGGCTAGTAGTATGTAAAGCCACCAGATACTCGCTTTTGAGGGTAACCTACCCTCGCGACCCTCCTCGCGCGTGAGCTTCCGGCTTATAACGGCCAATGCACTACCGGTTTAGCGGGGGTCTGGGGGGCGTAACCGGAAGTGGGCGGGGCCTGGGAAACCGGAAGTTGGTGGAGTCGGAACCAACCCTCAAAAAGTGCTATCTCATTGCATTACATACTACTCAGGCTCTTCTACGGTGTTTACCATAAACTTCTCAGTGATTCCGGGCTAGATTTTATGAACTATTTCGTTCATTCACTAGCTACAGCTGTGTGTATGCGACTAAACTGAAGATCATTAGATAAATATGATGACATTTACAAGGTTCCTCTATCAACATTTGCATATATCGGTATGATATTATCTATATGGTGAGTAAGGGAGGTTCGACTTGCCTCATATACCTCGTGTAAATTATTTTAGATGGGCTATTATCTGCATTACATTATCTTTCTCATTTGATCCGTAATCTGAGTGCCAAGGCTAACCATCACTATTCTTTCCTGCACTACTTTCGCTTTACAAGTTATATTCGTAACAAACTAACTACTGACTACCTAACTTGCCGCAGGCCCAGTCAGGGAGCGATTTATTAACCGCCTTGTAGCTCATGCAAAGCATTTCAATCAAATGGGAAGGCTTATCGATAGCGCGCCGATTGATATCACCAGGAATCTCTCAATGTAGAGCACGAACAGNTTGCTTGCCCATCTGCTGCTTAATTTGAATCGCTAATGAGACAGAAACCCTCTCTGTGCAGGATATGTATATCCCAGCCGCAGGCTGTGGAGGCTCCAGGCAAACCGAGGGGACTCCAACACCAGGCTGCTAACTTCGGAGGGAATGGAGACGATGGATACAAAAGATGAAGGAAGCTGTGCTCACATTAGACTGGGATTGGGATAGATTTAGGGATAAGTACATACACTTACTGTAATAAGAGCAAGTCGATCATAGGCAAATTGTATCAAGATTAAAACGATCGAAACAAAAGACCAGAAAGTAACGTTCACATAGGACAAGGACTGTGATAGGTTTAGGGATAACTAGATGCACTTAGTATAACAAAAGGTTGAATGCAGACAACAGTCTAAGTTTAAAGACGGTCGAAATAAAAGATGAAGAAAGCAATGCTTGCATCAGACTATGAGTGACATTGGTTAAAGTACAAGTATGTACACGCGCTTACTGCAATGTCCAGTAGTCTAACGTTAGCTGGTTCAAGATGGAAGACGATCGAAGGAAATTATGAGGAAGAAATAAAGGAAGAAATAATATTGTGATACATCGAAGAAATAGAATATACATTTAGGGCGCATTTGATTAGGTAGTGAGATTAAGCTTTTGAGGTTTGACTTGTCCAAATCTCTAGGCAGGTACACTGGCTTCAACTCGTTGCTTCAATTTTTTGGCGTTGACTTATTTCAAAATCCCTTATCAACAGTTAATGAAAAAATTGGAAGCCCATGGCATCCAGGCAGACTATGTACGCTGGATCTAGGCATGGCTTACGGGTCGGCAGCAGCGAAAGTGAAATTTTACTGTAGGTCTACTATAGAATTTCGACATTTTAAGGTACTATATAAGTAACAGGACCTATTTAAATGCATTTTACATGAATACCAATTGGAGAAAAACCTGGCAACTCTGCTGGGGGTTAGGATAGGTTAGGTCGGTTAGGTTACGGTGGAGTCGCCGGGTATTTTCTCCTCACATAGGAAAACAATGGGGACTTCAAAGTTAAATATCTCAAAAACTAAGTATTTGCGAGCAAAATGGTATTCATGTAAATGTGTTCAAATGGGTCATTTTACCTATATAAGACCTTATATTATCGAAATATCGTTTTTGGACCTAGAGTAAAAATTGACCGCAGCGAGTGAAGCTGCGGTATCATCTGGGATTTCAAAAGGTAGTGTGCTTAGCTCACTTCGGTTCATAATTTCCATCAATAACCGCAATCTTTATATCCGTAGTTACATCATTAAATTTGTGGTTGATACAAAGCTATGACTTTCCATCAGGAAAATATGCGGAGCTCCAACAAGACCTTGACCACCTCATGGAATGGATATTGGAAATAATCGGGATATAATTAGCTGCTGTCACCCAATAACATTGCCTGGGATTAACTATCACAAGCAAACTACAACACAGCAAGTTGACGAGCGTGTCTAAATGGCAAGCGTTAACGGGAATATTGAGTACGAATCCAAGAAAGTAATCATTCCTTTGTACAATGCATTAGTGAACATTTGGAATAGAGTCTCTTCCGTGCAGAGACAGTCAACACGCTTAAAAATTATCTTGACGAACATTGGGAGAGACACCTTTCACATCCAAGTACTCCTCCTCCAAGAGTCCCAAACTCATAGGGGCAAAGCTTCAGAGGCCACCTTAATCTATAATCTTCTCTCTTCCATCCCAATTAACTTGGCTCTTCTTTCGGAAGCTCCGCAGATCTTCCGCTATAAATAATCCTTGCGTGCATGCATAGTCGTATCTCTTTGGGTGAGATTTTGCCTTTTTTCTCAGTCATCTATATGATACTAACTTAATGGCAATAGCTCATGGAGAGCCGGGGCGTATGTTCGGCGGCTATCTAGGAATAGGCCTGTTGGTCCGTCAATATTCTGCCGCCTATCTAATCCAATAATAAGTTGGACATAGGCAGTAGCCTGAAATTGAAGGCTAAGACCGTGCACTTCTTATTATTTCACTGCACAATATAGGTAATGATACTTGGTTTAGCTATATGCGTGCATACTTGACATACTTCACAATAAAATATTTACATGAATTCATAACCATGGAGTATGTATAGCTCCTGGTTTGATTGAAAAACAAGCTCTTACGTTAACAGAAGATCGAGGCAAAAATCAAGGAAACACTTTGGCGAATTTAGGTATAGGATTGAGCTATAGGTTTATTGATGAATTTGATACAAACCGTGGTAAATTGCATAGCAAATGCCTAGATTGATTTTAGCTTTTGGTTAGGAATCGATAGATATGTCTGTTTAATACACCTGCTTTTTGCAATGGAAGTTGTTCCTTTTATTTGTTATTTTTCATTACTTCGGGCGAGGAGGTTAAGTTTTCGCCGAGTTTGTTTGTCTGTCTGTTTGCTCGCCTGTCTGTCACCAAGATAACTCAATAAGTTATCAACGGATCTTTACGAATTTTACAGGGATTTTTACGTATGTTAGGAGGTACAGAAAATTACCCTTTTATGAAGATCCTTTCAGTCGTTTGTTTGTTTGTCTGATATTTCCTTATTAGTATGTACCATAAGTCAAAATGTTCTAAACGGATTTTTTTATAAAAATTAACGTAGGTTACTATCTATATGATGGAAAGTATATTACCAAATAATGGTGACATTCTGTGGGTCCGTTTGTTTGTCTGTCTCTATGATACATTTTATGGTTATTAACAAAGTAACTAAAAAAATTGAAGGGATATTCATGAAATTTACTAAAATTGTTAAAAATATTAAAAGATATATATGGTCAAATTTTGGTGATCATCGGATTGCTCGTTCGTGAGTTTGACTAATGTCTGTCTAAATGTTTGTTAGAACGTAACTCAGAAACTTACCATTGGATCTTAAAGAAAATTACGAACGCTGTTGTTACTGTCAAAATGCATAAATAACAAGATCTTGGTGCTGATAAAAAGAAAATCAGAATTTTAGAACCAATTACAGTTCTTCGTTAACGTTGCGTTTCTTGGCGGAAGCATGTGCTCTCAGAGTGCTCTATTAAATTTTCTCTATTAACTGGGAGTTGAGGTATTAATAAGCACGAACACAGAAACATTTATAATGTATTTCATCGCTTATAGCAGATTCATGCGAGGATACATTACAGATTTTGGGATTTCGTACCGCAGGCCCTGAAGCACTTTTTGTATATAATATTTCATAGCATGTATTGTGAAATTTCTGTGCTTACACTGGAATTACCGATGCATTCAGCATGAAATATCGCAGCATGTTAATAATAACACTTTTAAAGCATCCGCAGACGCCTGTGTTAGACTTTCTACTTGAGGTTCTGACGCTTGTACTACGAAAGTTCAGAACGTCGACCGGCGCTTGTGTTAGAGCTTCTCCCACAAGCACCGGTGGATCGATTGCTTTCTTCCATTTGAATTCACCGAGAAGAAGGACCACCTGTTCAGCATCTCACGTTACAAAGGAGTCTTCCAGGGCGCTTTCTCTTTCTCTCTTACAGTGGCTCTCCGTAAAAATGTGGCATAGGTGACGAAATTTTCTTCACCTCCATCTCTTAACCTGACAACACTGTCATCTCTCAAAGGGGATATTTCATCAATGCACTTCAGACAAAATTAAAAATTTTATGTGTCATTATTTGATAGGTTCAGGAGATGAGAGTCTTATCGTCCAGCTTGCCGTACAAATTCTTATATATTGACCGGCTATTTACATTTGAAAGCATATAAACAACTGCCTCTACATTTATTATGGATGCGGCTTGCATTCATTATATTAGCAAACAGATGATTGCACCGAAATCTTTTCATGAGGATAGTACCATGAGTCTCTGGTATCATGTGCGTTTTACAAAAATAAATACTCTAATAACGAAGAGTCTCGTTCACTAATGAGTCAATTCGATGAAGTTCCTCCATTGGCGAACTCTCTACATGTTTTCACGTAATACAATGATTACACACAAAATTCAATCACATAAGTCTAATAACAGGAAGTGAGAGAGCAACAAGACCATTCTTACTGTAGACGTTCACTGGTGACAAGCAAGCCAAAGCTACTTAAGAGAAAGGTGGAGTTGAGTATTCTTGGAAAACGCGTGGACTTCATCACCTCAAAAAATCTAAGTTCCTAAGAGAACGAGAGAACACCAGCGATGGATAGTAATACACAATCTTGCTTGTTTCAGGCGCATAAGTCTGATTGAATTTGCCAGTGGCTCAAACAAGTACTGAAATGTTTGTCTTTCTGTTTTACATATGTAAGGTAAATGATATACTTGAAGTAACTCATTTACTGTATAGCTGACATGTACTTGATTTACTTGATAAATAAAGCAATGAAGCACAGCTCGAAGAAATCATGATCTCCGCTAATGAGGTTATGTTATCATCGTTTCTCTTTGACTCTTTGTCTGTCACCAAGATAATTCAAAAAGTTATGAATGGATCGTTGCGAATTTTTGCAGGGATTGTTAGGGATGTTAGCAGTAACAGATTATTAACTTTTGGTGAAGATCCGCTCAACCGTTTGTTTTTTGTCTGCCTCTGTTTTGTTAGCGCCATAACTAAAAAAAATTTGGATAGATTCTTATTAAATTTACACGAGTTGTTAGGTATATTACGAAGACTAAATAATCAAATTTTTATGGTGATCTATTTGTCCATTTATTTGTTTGTTAGCAAACCAACGAGGAGCAGTTGATTAAATTCTTGTGATGAATCAGAAGAAATACTGGGTTCTGGAGCATTCAGTTGTGGTAATGAAGCGGAAGAAATCCTGGGTTCTGGAGCGTTTTGATCTTTTTGTGAGCATTGCGTTGTTAGCAGCGGTCGTTCTGCACTCCTATAGCTTGTTTGGAGCTCTAGTCAAACTGCATGATAAACACCGTCGTGTGTTTATTTCTTTATAAATTTATATGTTTAAATATATATGTATGTTTCGTGTTCCCTCTGTTCAAGAAATACATAGATAGGCGGAAAATAGGCCGGGTTACAGATTTTGTTATTAGGCTGCGTTTCAATGAAGATCGATGACGAGATTGTGAATAGAAGATTGGCAAATGTAGGATCCTTATTTCTTTATAATCTCAGAGCATTTCTTGCTTGAAACAGTTCTTGAGATCGAAATTATGAAGCTACTTCAGCTTCTCTTAGCGCTGTTATGAAATCTGATTTTTAGTGTTACTCTTTCCTTCAGCGAAACGTATGTTTGTTTGCTTCATTGAGAACAGATAGGTAAAAAATAGGCCAGGATGAAGATGATGGCAAACGTAGATCCGAATGCAGTTATTTCCTTTTTAATGTTGAAGTCCACTCAATGCAGATACACACAGTGTCTCTATAAGGACTCTCCTGCGTAATCTCATCTGAAGTTTCCTTTACCCGAAATTCAGCTGCCCTGAGTTAACGCTGATGTTCGTATTGACTGCATAACCATCAAAGCAATTAGCAAGATATTCTTCAGATTTCTTTTCAGCAAATAATTTTCTCTAATTCGGATTCTGCTTTCAACAGCACAACGTTTCAATTGAGGAAAACTTTGGAATTATATGACAGCGTCAGTCTCCTGGATTCAGAGCTCGATAATGATTAGGAGAAAATATCGACTGTGGAGAAAATTGGAACATTGCTATTCAGCATATGACCGAAGGAAAGCTTGGCGCTGCTTTGCCCTAGCGCTAATGGGAAAATTATGATCAATGAAGACGGGTCATCAAAAATTCTTGCTGTCATTATGACAGCACGGGCACTCTAGTTTATTAATATTTCAGTGGAATATCATTCTCAAGTTCATTACTTTGATAAGTAGTTAGAATGTGTGACTATTTTCACCTACTTGAACAGCGCAGTTGATACAGAAAATTTACAAGAAAGCGTATCATGCAACGCATCCATCAACCATCATATACTCGAAGTGGCAGAGGTTATCCACTGGGCTCATTGTCAGGAGGTACAAGCTTGTTCGCATCCCAGCTAGAGTAGTGTCTATCAACGCCCAGGACCTCAGTGTCAGCGGCTCTATTTTTCAAAGTCCACTACTATGGCACCGACTTAATTAACGAGTATTGACGACGATCGTAGATCACAGTTGTCATTATGATCCGTCGTTTATGACGCTATAGCTCTAACAAGCATTCGATGCAATACATTCTTCTAGGCCTAGTGGGCACTTACCTGCAGCTCAAATCAGTGCATGTGTATTCTATAGCTACAGTGTATGGCCAAGGCAACTGTAACCTTACCCTACCGTTGCTAAACAGATAGTCCTGTAAAACTGCACAAATCAATTTTCAGTTGGTTGTTTCCAAAAAAAGAACTTAATTGTCAATTGTGCGAACATTGCTACCGATACAAACTTCAATATAAATTGAGACTGATATCTGAAATCTTTAACGTATCGCATTCGTTGCGAAATTTACAGCTCGAATCGATCATCGAATGCCTGCTTCTCCATTGGGAGGATGGAGCAGAGCGCCCCCGGCAGGCCCGCCTCTATAGTTATGGCCGCCCTACCCGCATTGTGTCTGCACTCATTGAGACGTTCTCAAAAGCTTATCGGGTTGCAGTTTTGTAATAGGACCTCGATAGCTCAAAAGGACAATGGAAAAGCAGGTACATCGTACCACCGGCATAAATGTGGCCTCGGGCCATTGTTCGTGCCGCTCAAAAGAGACTTCGCGGCATTTCCAAGACAAATAAATTCGGGCTCTTGCAGTAATGCGGGGTTTTTGGCGGTGGTTTGCGAATGAGGATAGTAGACTTAGGGCGTGTTCGACTGGCCAGTGAAATTAGGACTTGCAGGCTTGACTGGACAGGAACTTTATAGACGGGAGAGTGGGCTCTTTGAATCGCGTTACGAGTGTCAGAAGCAACCCGATTGCGTCGAGCGATAAAAACTCATTTTGCGAAGGAAGCTTAAATGCTTGGAAGTTTGAAAGGTAATCGATTAAGGATCACCGCTGGCAATTTGATTAAACGCGTTGAAGCAGGCGCATCTGTCTGAATTTTTGGACAAGTCAACCCTCGGAGTATTTATTTCGCCGGAAAAGCAAGAGAGCTTCTTTAAGTTTCGCTTAGTATTACTGGAGGTATTGAACAGAGTCTACACTAAATTATTATATCATTGTAACACTTGGTATTTATGATTTCCAAGTAAGGAAAACTGTCTGTCTAAAGAAGAGACTTTGGATTTTATTTCATTTGCTGCAAACGGGTTTGTAGGGAGTCCTTGCTAAACTATTGCAAAACTCAATATTTATGGTTTGCAAATAAGGTTAGTGGACGATCGGCAGAGGAGCTTATATAACTTTCGTCCCGATATCAATAAACTACCAAAGAGTCTTAGCATTCCGTACTTTGTTGCGTGTTCGTCATATGATATATAAAGAGTAAATAACTGCTTTACAAAGACAACATTCTTGCCGAAGAATCACTTGTCTAGCAGCTGAATCAGAATGACGAAAAACAGTGAGGTTAATAAGGTATGTACCGAATTATTACTTAGCGAAAATATTTTTTTTTAGCAGAGGAGCTGTCAAAACTGACTCGCCTGTAGTTTTTAATACCTGGGTATATCAGTTACAATTTTCAGGGACGAAGATTTCACGTACGAAGTCCACTGATGACACAACGAGTTCTGCAAAAAACGCTCGAAATTCAAAGTTTAAACGGCTGTTTTCTGATAGCAAAAAGCCCTTGTTCCTATGGTCGAGTTCGGTATTTTTTTTCTTTTTTGTTATATTTACATTATTGTGTTATGAAATTAACCCGCAAACGTTGTTTTGAACTGAACTCTGACATTTTTCTTGGTCAAATTCAAAATTGTAGTTATTATACTACATTGACACGTAGCCGTCATTTTTAAATCAAGTTCTATTGTTATTTTTTTCACGTTCCTTAATTTAATTATANCACTCCCAATTGGCGCTGGAACACAACCACAAATTGGGAGCTTTTCTCGACGATCTGGAAGGTCTGGCATATTGCTGAAAATAGTTCTGTCGCTGTTCCTTCGGGAGCTCCCTAAGCGCTTTATTTTATGGAGGGTTTGGTGCTTGTTCTTTATTCACGAGTAAAATGATGTTTATTAAGCTTAAATATTAATGGAAGAATTGACTTTATGCAAGGATCAAAAAGCATTCACTGGTGTGCAGAAATAAACATAGAATATATATATTAAATACTATACTTGACCAGTGCCGAAACCTTGGCTCGATAAAAATAGGTGTGGAGAAGTCTAGTAATATCGATCAAAAAGTAAATGGCTATACTTATAAATGAAGGAGACAGGCTACCCATTTTTCAAATTAGATAAATATATATAATTATGAGGGGTGCGGGTCAGGGTTCATGAGGATTAGAATCTTCCATATACTTAGTATACAATGGAATGCTGAAGAAAAGCGCAAAAAAATATATATATATTTCTACAAAGAAGCAGCAAGATATAATTTTCCAATTAAAAACATGGCCGCTCGGTCACTGGATATTAGGAAATGGCACTTGATTATTAAGCTAGATAATAATACAGCAAAAGACTGAATATGATCAAGTTAATAACTTGAGTGCGAATAGCCGAAATTTGATGGAAATATTAGTCCTTGTTTTTTGTGATTTCAAAAATTGTCGTCACTCGACATTTGGCTCTGATTATTGAACGCAGGGTTTAAAAGTATTGAAAAAATATATATGAAGCTATTTTACTCGTTGTAAATCTCCTTGGAACATTAGGAGTATCAAAAACAAAATAACAAGTTCAACATATTTCTAGTCGTATTACTAGTTGCCATTGCTATTTCCGTGCTTCACGTGCTCTATTCTGTCACTTAGCTATAAGGGCGTGTTTGATTGGGCCCCGAAATGAAGCGTTCTACGTTTGGCATGTTCGCAACATCAGACGGCTGCTTAGGCTTTGTCACTTTGAATCGTGCTGCGGGTGTTTTTAGAAGCGACGCGGTTACGGCGAGCCGGCACAAAATTCCATTTGATGGAGCAAGATTGAATTTTATGGAAGTCTCTTGGGCAACCTATTGATTGTCAGTGCATGAAACTCAAGCCAGCCCGTTGAAGCTAGTGCACTTGTATTAAGTCTCGGACAAGTCATGCCTAGAAAGCTCAATTTGCTGCCCATATGAATATGAACCAAGCCGAAATAACTGAAGGTATTGAAATGAGAGACAGCTTAACACTCTGTTTTCAATAAATCTAGAAAAATGCGATTCATTTGGCCGTATTTCTACAATATTCAGTGCCTTTGTGAATGTTCTGTTAAGAAAACAATTATATAGTGAAACAGTCGGTGGGTGAGCCGTAGAGTTCTTTTTTTTTTCCTCCCGGGAATAAGCTGCATAGCTCGAAATAGGTAGGTGGCTACTATATTTCTTTGACTTCCTCCAGCTATGAATCTGAGTTTTACCTTATTAGCTTTTCCCGATGTATTGTAAATCCGGAAGCAGTTTTTACAGCCCTATTTAAATTAATGATGGAGACCAGCAAGACGATCAAACGCATGCACTACAAAACGAGAGTTATTTATTTATTTTTTTTAGTATTGATAGTGGTTTCTAAGAACATGATCTGCTGTGAAACCTAAACTTCTTTTGCTCAAGAAAAAAAACATTTATATACGAAGGCATCTGTGGGCGCGGTCGCCAAAAATTACTACAAAGAAATTGCAGCACGGCACTCTCACGAATCATTCTAGTGGGAAGCGATTCTACTTTAAGAAATACATGAACGTTGCACTTGACTGATTGGCATCACTTTGCACTGTCGAAAAGCTTTGGTTATTGCCAATTCTAAGTCTGCTGATCATTAAAATGACATTTATCGATGTCTTGCTGGTCAATGAGTCCACAACTCTTTCGAAAATAAAAAATTGTCTATCCGTTCTTTTCGACATTTATCGCCCGTTCGATTTTTAGTTACCTTAGATATGTACCAGTATTTGCTCCTGCTAGGATTTAGAGGCTGAATGTTATCTTTATGAAATCCAGCATTGAAAGCCACATCCAAAATGAGAATGGACTTCTCATCAAATAAATGTCTATGAACAAATTAAGGAACGATTGAAAAGAATATAAGTAAAGAAGGGACCCTGACTATCATATTTCGTCTATGTGCTCTTATTATACCTACTAAGCGTACTGATGCGTAGCTTTCACGTCCAGGAAAATCGCGTAATCTTCAACTAGAAAAAATAATCAATGGGTTGAAAAAACTGGATAAGTTATTCACGCTGGGATCAACCTCTTAGAAGATAGGAACAAAAGGGCTGGAATGGAGTACACACTTACTGACGCTGGTGTCTACACTGTTTAAAAAGTTTCTTAATATCATGGTAAAAAATGATGGTGAAAAGGCCGAAAAATGCTTTAGAATTTAATTTTTATTGTATTGCTTTAAAAGAACACTTTCCGTTATTATTGATGAAATGATTCCTAATTTTAACATATTGTTGGAAAAGTAATAGCATCTGCTTATGTTTCAGAGCAAATTCATAGAAATTTATCGGATTCTCCGTAAAAAAAAAAACTAGTCAATTTTATGCAGGAATATTATATAGCAACCGGTATGTTAAGTTTCGTTTAGTTGATAGTTTTGTTTACAGTTTAAAGTTACGACTACCGTCAATGAAAAGTCATATTGACCATGCGTCCCTCGAGCATAGGAAACCCAGTTGCACCATTTTACGCTGCAGATAAATAGGACACAGACGAGAGTACGGTTGCAGTCGACCATACACTGTCTGAGTTATGCTGTCTTAGACAAAAGTCTTATATGACAACTGCGTCCCCTGACCGTGAAGTCAGTGCTTCTCGGTAGCCTATCAGTAATAGAAATGCTGACACACTTTGGCGCCTGATGAATGAATACTTTTTTTTTTTTAAGGTGGTAATGAGCTCATGTGTTCTTTTAACTACGTCTCTAACTTTGTCATAGTTAAGAAGTACTTTTAGTAAAAATTTCCATCGTCCATCTCGTCCTTATGGGTTATACAGACTTGGGCACTTGCGGTCACCTGCCCCCCCCCCCCCCCCTCGGGGG